>CP092870.1:44536369-44553469 GCA_030710605.1 Cordylochernes scorpioides | reverse complement strand
CAGTAGAAATTGTTTAATTTTTAAAAAGAATCATACGTGTCTATAATAGTTTCGAATTTTGATAACAGATGGCGCGCTAATGCATTATAACATCTTATTTAAACGGATTATAAATTTCTTGATATTTCTACTCTGGAAACTTCCCTCATTACTTATCATGATCTTATAAATGTCGATTTTGTTCTTGACTTAAATAAATTGCTGTGTCATCCTGAAGTTTGTCTTTCCTGATTTCCACGTGACATTTGGTGGAGATGCTGGGTAGATTAGGGAAGACAAACTGAAGATCGCTGAGAAGACCTTGAAGCTGGGGTGCTGTGATCTCTACATTTTACAAGACTGGCTCCAGGATTCCACCGCCGTGTCAAGGCCAAGACTTCCCTTCGACACGCGGCTTTGTCGTCGTATCGTCTATAGGGACATCGTCATCTTGTAGGGAACCTTGACTTTGACACGGTCAAATCGGTCCATGTACCCTGATCACAATATCGGTCAACTGAGATGTCTTGTCCGCATGGTTCCCCGGACTCCAGCGTGACAGCTCCTTCAGTAACATGGATCGCCAATTTATGATTTTGTTGCTCCATGGGTTCGATTACCGCATTGAACACTTTTTTATGATAAAATAAATGCTCCAATGAACCCCGATTCTTGAAAAAGTCCAACACCACCAGCGAGTGCAAGTAACCAAACAGGGTTCAGGCACATTTGTAAATGCAAAGTCGAACTACTTTTCACATGTGTAGACATGTGGTGTCCTTACAGTAAAAACAGTCGCTAACTACCCACCATGATTATCATGGCCTGTACCATGTGTAGACATGTGACAATTTGACAATTAAAAACAGACTTTATTGACGATCTAGTCAATAATTACACTCAATCAAGAGTTAGGGAAAATTTACAGATTAGGGGGGGGGAGCATTTCGCTGAGTATGCGTAGGCCCTCACGCACAAAGGGATCTGAGTTTCGAGCGCACTCAGATGCAGCGCTGATGATCTCGGCAAGGGTGGTTCTTTTCTGAGTGGAGAGGTGCCTGAAGAGAGGTTCTCTATCCTCGGGGAAAATAATCGCCTCCACGATGTCGCCCTCTGTGACTCCTATGTTGGACAAGGGCTCCGAGAAGCGCTCACATTCAACGCATAAATAATATCGTTTGCCTGGTCGTAGCAGGCATCTATGAATTGGGTAGACAGAGGAGGTGGAGGTGTCGCGATGTCCGGCGACGTCCTTTCCCCGTGGAGAGCGGGTGATGTTGTCTCAGCAGGCCGAGGCGCAGGCGGTGGAGGTGTAGGCACTGCGGCTGGTGTTGTCCTCAGCTCAGCTTTTACCTGTCCGAGGACTTTGTAAAGATTGCTGGCTGCTCCGGGCCTCAGATCCAAGATTTGCCCGATTAGGCCGGCGAGGGCGTCGCACTGCGGAGGCGACAGGAGGTGTCCTTTCCTCTGCGCCTTGGTCCTCGAGGAGAGGAGGTCTAAGACCTCCTCCCGCCCAAGACCAAGGGCGTCCGTCCCAGCGAAGGATACGCTGGGGTGCCTCTCGATGAACGCATCGAGGTCGACTCTCGTTGCGTTCTTTGCTAATGACATGGAGGACGCAGAGGTCTCCTCCACGATGGACATCTCCACGTCCGGTGTTGGGGCCGCAAGTCCGAGGGTCTTCTGGGCGGGCAGAGGGTCACGCGGGGCAACGAAGTCCGGCCGAGCGGGAGGCGGCTCTGGATGTTGTGAATTGGCCGAGAGAGGGCCCACGGAACCCTCAGGCGCCTGCAGGGACGGAGCAGGGATCACAGGTGGAGGGGCAGAAGGCGTCTCCTCCATAGGTAAGGCTGAGGCCGTTGGTGGAGATGGCCGAGGTGCGGATGGATGGAGCACAGCTCGGGCCATGGGAGGAGCGCTGCAAACCTCCATGGCTAGATTGGAGGGAGCTGGCGCAGGAAGCTGGGCTGCTGACCGCTGAGGCGGCGCAGAGGTGGTCGGTGGTGGGACGCCAGCAGGAGTGGTTGGTGGGGCCATTCTGGTGTTGTTGGCCAGCCCTGCAAGCAGGGGGCAGATGGCCCTCCGATGCCCTTGTCCGTGGCACCTGGAACACCTGATGCCCGAGGATAGGTACGCAGGCCAGGCTTGGCCTTTGATGTTGATGTCGAGGCGGGTTGGAAGCCTCTCGATGGTGATCCCCTCATGTAGGGTGATGAAGACGTTACGCCGGCCATCGACGTAGACGTAGGGGCCCGCCTTCATCTGCTTAGGGGCGATGGACGTAACCCGCCCATATGGAGAGAGGGCGGTGATGACAGCAGAGTCCGCCACAAAGAAGGGGAGGTTACCCACTGTAATCCTTTCCGCTCTTTTGCGGAAAGGGAATGCCCTGAGGAGTGTTCCCTCAACCTCGAGGCCCTCACTTATGAGGCGCTCGGCCAGGCCTCTGTTGGTCAATCCCAGGAGCTGGTGGCCGTTCACCTTGGTGATCTGGATGACTCCGGCAGTTCCTCCGAGCATCCTATCCAATGCCTTAAGGTAGTGGAAGGGCTCCAGTTCGGGGCTGTGTTCGATGTACACACAGTGTTCCTCGGAGGAGGACGCCTGCCGCGCCCTGGCTTCCGCGATGTGTGCTCTGGTGACCCTGATTTCCTGGGCCCGCGGCACCGAACCCGCCGATGGTTGAGGTCGGCGAATGGTCCTGGAACCTCCAGCATTGGAGGATGGTGCAGCTGCCGTAGGCGAATTTGCCGAGCCACGGCGCCTCTTCCTACCCTGGACGAGGGTAAATCCTTCCTCAGCTCCAGGATTCACCTCTTCTGTGATGTCAGCCCAGTTTCTCCGGACTTGAGCAGCGGCGTTAGAAGTTGGAATAGCCGCAAGAGGTCGACCGGCGCGGCAGAATTTGCATCCTGGCTGCCGGCGGGCGGATTTACATAGTTTTGATTTTCTTTTGAATTCATCGAGGAATTGATCTGCAAAACGTTTTTTGCTGTTATTTCCGCACTGGGCTATGCTTTAGAGCCGAGCCTTACAGGCTTCTCTTCGGCTTTTGACGGGCTTTCAGCCCATACCATATTTGTCGCCATCCGCGACACTTTTCGCCCGCCAGAGGCGAAAAACTCAGGAGCTCGCGCGACGCGTGGCCGCACGTAGACATGTGGTGTACTTACAGTAAAAGCAGTCGCTAACTACCCACCAGGATTATCATGGCCTGTACCATGTGTAGACATGTGGTACACTTACAGTAAAAGCAGTCGCTAACTACCCACCAGGATTATCATGGCCTGTACCATGTGTAGACATGTGGTATACTTACAGTAAAAGCAGTCGCTAACTACCCACCAGGATTATCATGGCCTGTACCATGTGTAGACATGTGGTACACTTACAGTAAAAGCAGTCGCTAACTACCCACCAGGATTATCATGGCCTGTACCATGTGTAGACATGTGGTGTACTTACAGTAAAAGCAGTCGCTAACTACCCACCAGGATTATCATGGCCTGTACCATGTGTAGACATGTGGTATACTTACAGTAAAAGCAGTCGCTAACTACCCACCAGGATTATCATGGCCTGTACCATGTGTAGACATGTGGTGTACTTACAGTAAAAGCAGTCGCTAACTACCCACCAGGATTATCATGGCCTGTATCATGTGTAGACATGTGGTGTACTTACAGTAAAAACAGTCTCCAACTTCTACCCACCATGAAACTTCCTCAAGTCTTGTCTCCATGAGTGTAAACATAAGATACATTGTCTACCGTATTATTGTTCTATATGGTGGTGGTGTCTTGTCCACTCCATGGAGAGATGCCCCGTTAGTCAGCCACAGTTCACAGTTACCGTATCACGACACCGTACTACAGGTCTTACTTGTCCTCACGTAGAGGAGGACTTCTGGGCAGGTTCTATATGGTAGTGGTGTCTTGTCCACTCCATGGAAAGTGCTCCGTTAGTCAGCCACAGTTACCGTATCACGACACCGTACTACAGATCTTACTGGTCCTCACGTAGAGGAGGACTTCTGGGCAGGTTCTATATGGTGGTGGTGTCTTGTCCACTCCATGGAGAGATGCCCCGTTAGTCAGCCACAGTTCACAGTTACCGTATCACGACGCCGTACTACAGGTCTTACTGGTCCCCACGTAGAGGAGGACTTCTGGGCAGGTTCTATATGGTGGTGGTGTCTTGTCCACTCCATGGAGAGATGCCCCGTTAGTCAGCCACAGTTCACAGTTACCGTATCACGACGCCGTACTACAGGTCTTACTGGTCCCCACGTAGAGGAGGACTTCTGGGCAGGTTCTATATGGTGGTGGTGTCTTGTCCACTCCATGGAGAGATGCCCCGTTAGTCAGCCACAGTTCACAGTTACCGTATCACGACGCCGTACTACAGGTCTTACTGGTCCCCACGTAGAGGAGGACTTCTGGGCAGGTTCTATATGGTGGTGGTGTCTTGTCCACTCCATGGAGAGATGCCCCGTTAGTCAGCCACAGTTCACAGTTACCGTATCACGACACCGTACTACAGATCTTACTGGTCCCCACGTAGAGGAGGACTTCTGGGCAGGTTCTATATGGTGGTGGTGTCTTGTCCACTCCATGGAGAGATGCCCCGTTAGTCAGCCACAGTTACCGTATCACGACACCGTACTACAGGTCTTACTGGTCCCCGCGTAGAGGAGGACTTCTGGGCAGGTTCTATATGGTGGTGGTGTCTTGTCCACTCCATGGAGAGATGCCCCGTTAGTCAGCCACAGTTCACAGTTACCGTATCACGACACCGTACTACAGGTCTTACTTGTCCCCACGTAGAGGAGGACTTCTGGGCAGGTTCTATATGGTAGTGGTGTCTTGTCCACTCCATGGAAAGTACCCCGTTAGTCAGCCACAGTTCACAGCTACCGTATCACGACACCGTACTACAGGTCTTACTGGTCCCCACGTAGAGGAGGACTTCTGGGCAGGATTCTATATGGTAGTGGTGTCTTGTCCACTCCATGGAGAGATGCCCCGTTAGTCAGCCACAGTTCACAGCTACCGTATCACGACACCGTACTACAGGTCTTACTTGTCCCCACGTAGAGGAGGACTTCTGGGCAGGTTCTATATGGTGGTGGTGTCTTGTCCACTCCATGGAGAGATGCCCCGTTAGTCAGCCACAGTTCACAGCTACCGTATCACGACGCCGTACTACAGGTCTTACTGGTCCCCACGTAGAGGAGGACTTCTGGGCAGGTTCTATATGGTGGTGGTGTCTTGTCCACTCCATGGAGAGATGCCCCGTTAGTCAGCCACAGTTCACAGTTACCGTATCACGACACCGTACTACAGGTCTTACTGGTCCCCACGTAGAGGAGGACTTCTGGGCAGGTTCTATATGGTGGCGGTGTCTTGTCCACTCCATGGAGAGATGCCCCGTTAGTCAGCCACAGTTCACAGTTACCGTATCACGACACCGTACTACAGGTCTTACTTGTTCCCACGTAGAGGAGGACTTCTGGGCAGGATTCTATATGGTGGTGGTGTCTTGTCCACTCCATGGAGAGATGCCCCGTAATTCAGCCACAGTTCACAGTTACCGTATCACGACACCGTACTACAGATCTTACCTGTCCCCACGTAGAGGAGGACTTCTGGGCAGGTTCTATATGGTGGTGGTGTCTTGTCCACTCCATGGAGAGATGCCCCGTTAGTCAGCCACAGTTCACAGCTACCGTATCACGACACCGTACTACAGGTCTTACTTGTTCCCACGTAGAGGAGGACTTCTGGGCAGGATTCTATATGGTGGTGGTGTCTTGTCCACTTCATGGAGAGATGCCCCGTAATTCAGCCACAGTTCACAGTTACCGTATCACGACACCGTACTACAGATCTTACCTGTCCCCACGTAGAGGAGGACTTCTGGGCAGGTTCTATATGGTAGTGGTGTCTTGTCCACTCCATGGAGAGATGCCCCGTTAGTCAGCCACAGTTCACAGTTACCGTATCACGACACCGTACTACAGGTCTTACTTGTCCCCACGTAGAGGAGGACTTCTGGGCAGGTTCTATATGGTGGTGGTGTCTTGTCCACTCCATGGAGAGATGCCCCGTTAGTCAGCCACAGTTCACAGTTACCGTATCACGACACCGTACTACAGATCTTACTTGTCCCCACGTAGAGGAGGACTTCTGGGCAGGTTCTATATTTTGGTGGTGTCTTGTCCACTCCATGGAAAGTACCCCGTTAGTCAGCCACAGTTCACAGTTACCGTATCACGACACCGTACTACAGATCTTACTTGTCCCCACGTAGAGGAGGACTTCTGGGCAGGTTCTATATGGTGGTGGTGTCTTGTCCACTCCATGGAAAGTACCCCGTTAGTCAGCCACAGTTCACAGTTACCGTATCACGACGCCGTACTACAGGTCTTACTGGTCCCCACGTAGAGGAGGACTTCTGGGCAGGTTCTATATGGTGGTGGTGTCTTGTCCACTCCATGGAGAGATGCCCCGTTAGTCAGCCACAGTTCACAGTTACCGTATCACGACGCCGTACTACAGGTCTTACTTGTTCCCACGTAGAGGAGGACTTCTGGGCAGGTTCTATATGGTGGTGGTGTCTTGTCCACTCCATGGAGAGATGCCCCGTTAGTCAGCCACAGTTCACAGTTACCGTATCACGACGCCGTACTACAGGTCTTACTTGTTCCCACGTAGAGGAGGACTTCTGGGCAGGTTCTATATGGTAGTGGTGTCTTGTCCACTCCATGGAAAGTACCCCGTTAGTCAGCCACAGTTACCGTATCACGACGCCGTACTACAGGTCTTACTTGTTCCCACGTAGAGGAGGACTTCTGGGCAGGTTCTATATGGTAGTGGTGTCTTGTCCACTCCATGGAGAGATGCCCCGTTAGTCAGCCACAGTTACCGTATCACGACACCGTACTACAGGTCTTACTGGTCCCCACGTAGAGGAGGACTTCTGGGCAGGTTCTATATGGTGGTGGTGTCTTGTCCACTCCATGGAAAGTACCCCGTTAGTCAGCCACAGTTCACAGTTACCGTATTATTGTTCTATATGGTAGTGGTGTCTTGTCCACTCCATGGAAAGTACCCCGTTAGTCAGCCACAGTTCACAGTTACCGTATTATTGTTCTATATGGTAGTGGTGTCTTGTCCACTCCATGGAAAGTACCCCGTTAGTCAGCCACAGTTCACAGTTACCGTATCACGACACCGTACTACAGGTCTTACTGGTCCCCACGTAGAGGAGGACTTCTGGGCAGGTTCTATATGGTGGTGGTGTCTTGTCCACTCCATGGAAAGTACCCCGTTAGTCAGCCACAGTTCACAGTTACCGTATTATTGTTCTATATGGTGGTGGTGTCTTGTCCACTCCATGGAGAGATGCCCCGTTAGTCAGCCACAGTTCACAGTTACCGTATCACGACGCCGTACTACAGGTCTTACTGGTACCCGCGTAGAGGAGGACTTCCAGGTAATTCTACACTATGATATGTATGGAAATTTTACTGAGAATTCTATATGATTGATGGTCAACTTTAATCTCATTAAAACATTACAATCCAATTAAGATATATTTACAATGAAATCAAATTATGATACATTAACGCACCATCTGTTATGAAAATTCGAAACTATTATAGGCACGTATCATTTTTTTAAAAATTAAACAATTTCTACTGTCCTTACTATAATGGAAAAATTAATGAGAGTGCCTGGCTCATTAGTGATGAACCCTCCCAGCTGTTTCGCCAGTTATATCTACCATACCGCAGAGTCTAAGCATCAGTATCACTATAAAAGGAAAACCGAAAAATGCAATATACCAGCGGTATGGTAGATTAAACTGGCGAAACTGCTAGTAGGGTTCACCACTGATGAGCCTTTCTATAAATTTTCCATTGCAGTAAGATCAGTAGAAATGGTTTAATTTGTAAAAAGAAACATACGTGTATTTAACAATTAAATGAGCGTTGTTTGGTGCGGGCCAATGGAACTGAGTGTATGGAACTTGTGTTTCCTTTTCAGATGTTCCTGGAGATTTTGGTGAGTGACGGCAGAGTGGGAACAATGACCGCACTGGAAGTCTCGGCTTCTCTTGTGGACAAGCCGTTGGTGTCGGGTCAAGTTGTGTCTGAAACACGTGACATAGGGACATTGGGGACAATGAAACTTGGCTTCTTGGGGAATTTCATGTTTCCTTACATGTTCCATCAACGCCATACTTGTTGTGACAATTCTGTGACATTGTTTACATTCGTGATAATCTTCTGACATTAATCCATTGTTGATATTCTTTGGAATGTTGGAGATATTTGTTGTTGTTTGTTTGTCAACTTGGTTTTGTTCTATTTGATTTCGTATTTTAGGTTTCTTTTGAGGATTGTTCACTGTTTCTATGTATTTACCATACTTGAGAGTTGTTGAAGCAATATTGGAAAAGTCAATTACGTCTGAAATCTCAGGATTTTCCGAATTTTCAGAGACAGATGGTCTATAGTCAATATCAACATTTTGAGAATTGTTATCAACCAAGCCATCAGTAATATTGGAATGTTCAAACTTTCTGTTTATCTTTTGGCGTCTTTTAACTGAAGATATCGGAATAACTGGTTTGTTAGGCTTTTCTTGAGTTCTTTTGATGTCATTCTTTTTACATTTTTCTTGAGATATATTCGACTTTCTTCTTCTTTCTTTATATGGCAAAGGCATCGTCTGATATTGTACACCCACAATTCTCTATTTGTAGTTTCCAGTACTTTGCAATGGAGATAAGGTAGAAATATTAGAATTTAGCTATATATATATATGTAGTGATTCCGTATGCTTATTTATTCTCTTTCTTTAAGAAGATATATTATGTAAATATGCGAATATAGTTAAGCCGAGAGTTTGGCAGCACGATTTTATCCATTTAATTTCGATTTGCATAACTTAATTTGCATATATTCAATCACCTTATTCACTTATTTACATAGATGTCATCTCATTATGAATACCATCTTCATAATTTGTCCAGTGGACGGGTGTTACCTGAGACAATAAACCTTTATTACATACTGTCTCCATGTTTTCTCTCAGCACCCCAGAACGTAATCGAAACAATATTGTATGATTGAAAAGAGAAACTATGTAAATATAAAAGGAAGTTGTACCTTCTAGCATGTATATCGGGATTGAGACAATAACTCTGAAAGATATTACAGTGACCTTTATTGAAGACACACGAGATAACCAATATACACTCATGGACAACACTTAAGGAAGTTGTACCTTTTAGCATGTATATCGGGATTGAGACAATAACTCTGAAAGATATTACAGTGACCTTTATTGAAGACACACGAGATAACCAATATGTACTCATGGACAACACTTAAGGAAGTTGTACCTTTTAGCAAGTATATCGGGATTGAGACAATAACTCTGAAAGATATTACAGTGACCTTTATTGAAGACACACGAGATAACAAATATACACTCATGGACTACACTTGTGGAAGTTGTACCTTTTAGCATGTATTTCGGGATTGAGACAATAACTCTGAAAGATATTACAGTGACCTTTATTGAAGAGACACGAGATAACCAATATACACTCATGGACAAAACTTAAGGAAGTTGTACCTTTTAGCATGTATATTGGGATTGAGACAATAACTCTGAAAGATATTACAGTGATCTTTATTGAAGACACGAGATAACCAAGTGTGAACAACCTCAGTCTCCTTCAAACACAGACAACCGAGATGTCAAAGATTTTCCACTTGCTTAAGTTTTGTGCATGAGTGTATTTCAAGGGGAGGGGCAACCTTATTTTTGATATTTCTGTGTGTTGTGTGTATTTAAAATAAACAACAGAGAAACGTTTTTTAATAACTATACTTTCCTAAATTCACGTTGGTTCCAAATTGTATAGTTAGCAAAGAGGTGAAGACCACAGCGTTGGTTACTTGCGGCGCTGGCAAATGAAGTTCCCACGGTCGTTCTGAAGCAAAAATGAGTCATTGTGAAACTGCTGAAGTGAACAACCTCCATGACAAGACACTCCCGCTAGAGGACATCTCTCTACAAAGGACAGTTTCCATCACCAATACAGTAAAACAACCTCCTTGAAAGGATTCTCCCGCTAGAGGACACCTCTCTATAAAGGACAGTTTCCATCACCAATACAGTAAAACAACCTCCATGACAAGACACTCCCGCTAGAGGACATCTCTCTACAAAGGACAGTTTCCATCACCAATACAGTAGAACAACCTCCATGAGAGGACACTCCCGCTAGAGGACACCTCTCTACAATGGACAGTTTCCATCACCAATACAGAAGAACAACCTCCATGAGAGGCCACTCCTGCTAAAGGACATCTCTCTACAAAGGAGATTTTCCATCACTAATACAGTAGAACAACCTCCATGAAAGGATACTCCAGCTAGAGGACACCTCTCTACAAAGGACAGTTTCCATCACCAATACAGTAGAACTACCTCCATGAGAGTGTCACTACCGTGTAAATGGATACTTACAATTTGGGAACAGAATAGATCTTTCTGACAGGGGCACATTCTCTGGACATACTGAAGAGGCATACACCGCTCCCCTGTACACACATTTATCACAATTCAATACATTCATATGTCCTATACAACAGGTCAATCAGCATTTGTATTCAATCCATCAGAATAAATATATATATGTGGTACTTTAGCGCGCCAGCTCTTATAAGAATTCGAAACTATTATGCGTTCAAATAAGTTTTGAGGGATTTTCTTTTATAAATTCGAAGCTTTATTCAGAGAAATCAGTACAATATATTTCATTCAAAGTATTGTTCATCTTTAGCTACGAATTTTTCCCATCTTTCAGGCAGCATACGGATTCTGTGTCGAAAAGATTCCTCGTCTTTTGAGGCGATCCAAACATCGACCCAATTTTTCGCCTCTTCGTAAGAAGTAAAGTGCTGCTCGGCCAGGCCATGTGTCATCGAACAGAACATGTGGTAGTCTGAAGGAGCAATGTCTGGTGAATACGGCGGGTGGGGTAGGACATCCCATTGAAGCGCCTCCAAAGTATAGACGCGTATGATTCTTTTACAAATTAAATAATTTTCTACTTCCTTTACTGCAGTTAAAATTTAATGGGAGGGCCTGACTCATCAGTGGTAAACCCTCTTTAAACTGGCGAAATCACTGCGAGGGTTCACCACTGATGAGCCAGGCCCACCTATTAATTTTTCCATTGCAGTAAGGACAGTAGAAATTGTTTAATTTTAAAAAGAATCATACGTGTCTATAATATTTCGAATTTTGATAACAGATGGCGTGCTAATGTATCATAATATAATTGCTATAATAAAAGACACAATTTGATGTTTACGGAAGAGCGATTGCTTGAAACCTATTATATATTTATAATTGTATGTAATTCTGCTGTCCTCAAAGCTTATGTCCATAGTTCATCTAAAATACCCATTCCAAGAGTCTAGCATCAGTATCACTATAAAAGGAAGTTCGAAAAATGCAATATAGCAGCGGTATGGTAGGTTAAACTGGCGAAACCGCTGGGAGGGTTCACCACTGATGAGCCAGGCCCTTCCATTAATTTTTCCATTGCAATAAGGACAGTATAAATTGTTTATTTTTATAAAAAATCATACGTGTCTATAATAGTTTCGAATTTTGATAACAGATGTACGATAATGTATTATAAAAAACTGTGAAGTGTTTCTTTAATATAAAGGCTGTGAAATTTCCCACAATAACATCCTTAAATAGGGTATAACGCGAATACCAAAGCTTTGGCGGTATCTCATAATAGCCTGTTGAAGAAGGAAGTTATTATCCGAAAGCTGGAAACCTTTTGAATAAAGATACTCTTCGCGTTAGCACATGTGCTTTACAGAAGGCAGAGCGCCATCTAATGGAACAGAAAACAACTAAACATTGATTTAACCTGTTCCCTGATATTTGGCCAACCCAATTTCTTGATAAATCAAGAAATGCTATCCACGAACGTGTTTCGGGCTCTCGGCAGTGTGGAGTTCATGTGGTCAGGATATGCCTTTTTGGATTTTAATACCAACACCTGGCATATTTTTTTCACATATATATAGAAGCAAAATGGGCGCTTCTCCCGTCAAAATAAACGTCAGAATCTGACGCCATCTATTGACCGTCGCCGCAAACTAGCGGCCTCAGGTCGGTGACAAAGCCACAACACCAGCTTTGGTAAACTGAGAAGTGTCCACCTAGAGACCATTTATTATTATTTATTATCATTTACAAAGCACGCGATATCCGTCTTGGATATTTGCATGCATACACAAGTTTGGGAGCTTATTTACAGTAATTATTAATATGAACTTAGTTATTATAATATAAATTATTAACATATTTGTCAGTTAGTTAACGATTAAATTACCCTATAATGAATATTAGTGAACATCACATAAGAACAGAAATTTAGAGCTATTTACAGCATATAACTATATTACAGCCCAGGCTATCTATTACTAAAAAACATTCTACAAAATCTATTAAAATTTATATACATATATCTATTATTAACTATTTGATTTAGACAATTTATATTTATTTGATTTTTGACTCTCAAGTCCTCTACAAGTCGACAGTCCGTTAAAATATGTACAGGATTTTCTTCTTCTGCACCACATGAGCATTTAGGCGAATCCGTCTTTCTGACTTTGTACAAATATGATCTAAAGTTACCGTGTCCAGTAAAAAATTGGACATTGTAAAAATTTGGCTTGACATATTTGGGTATTTGGGAATCAGTGAAGAAGGACTTGAAAATGGTATTAGTCTTCTCATAGTATTTCTGCAATTTTTCCCTTATGTAATTAGAAATTATATTCCTACTTGAAGAGTCAAATCGGTTGTAATTTATTTCGGTTTTCAACATGTTAGATTCAATATATTCAGTAAGTTTGGGGACTTGTGCAAGTATATGTGTACAATCCGATGATGTTGTACTGTAGGCCTGTATACAATGTTTTAATATACTATATTGAAGAGAATTAAGTTTGTCTTTAGACTTTTTGTTTATGAATGGATACCATATTGGATGACCATAAGTAATTGTACTTCGATATAATGTCTTATACAATATCAGTCTTCGTCTAAAGTCCAGACCCCATGCTTTCTTTGTCAGGCCAAATAGGTATCCACTAGCTCTAGTTACCTTTATGATCATTTCATTAACGTGAGGCGTAAAGTCCAGTTTGCTTCTGACTCGGTGATTTTTAATAGTCACTCCTAGGATCTTAAGTTCTTCAACCGGTTTAATTAACTTGCTACCTGAGACTATTATATTTCTATTGCATTTATATAAATATAATATTTTTGTTTTTTCATCTGACAATTTTAATTTACGACTTTCACACCAGTTATTGATTTTTCTTAATACATTATCTATTGTATTTCTTAGTTGTTCAGGAGTTTTATTCCAACATATTAACGTAATATCATCTGCATATCCTATTGTTTCACAATTATCATCCAGATTATTATTCAGTATCTCATTAATAAGAATATTCCATAATGTGGGAGACAGTGGTCCTCCCTGTGGACATCCTTTACTTAGTTTCTTATTAATTTCATTTGAGGAATATCTTAATCTTATTCTTCTATTATCAAAGTATGATTGTAGAAGCCATGGTTTCTGGCTAATGGCCCTCGTCAGTCTAGGGCGGACTTTATTCCATGATATCTACATGGGATCTAATGGAATCTTGACAATCTCCCAAAGTTATGTATATTCCACTTCATCTTAACTTAGATTGTGAAATAGTTGCAAAGGATTTAAACGATATACATCAATCGAAATTATAACAAAAAGTTTCATTATTCAATAAAAGGCTTTCAAGCGTTACCTCATCATCAGACCAATTGTTTCACAAATTCCTACAATATATATAGGTGTAGTTTTACCTATTTACATATTGAGTAAAATTTATAATTTCTCTGAGAAATACTTTAAATATATATATATCCTAAAACTTATTTACGGATATAATATTTATAAAATATGCAAAACCTATTGAAAACATGATTCATTTTTAATTACAAGTAAAATATTGAAGAAATCCTTTGATGAATGGATTACAGATCGCAACTCAACTAGGTAAAGACTATGGATTTATCTACGTGATGTTTGTTACCTTCTTGAAGTAGGGGTTTGCACTTGGTCACGGGTTTGCTGAAACTGAATTTCTCAAAGACGCAGCATTCATTGTCCCGGCAGTCTGTATCCAGATTGCAATGGTCAGCGGCACATAGGAGCTGTACATCATTGTCATGGGTATGTGCTAAGACGACATGGACAAGATATATACAGAGATAGACAGAATAGGACAAAATTATACATGTTGTAGCTAGCGTTTTATAAAGTATAGTTCAACTTTTGGTGACTATATGGACAAATATTCTCCAATTTGATCTGTTAGTGACCATAATGTATCTTTTAGCATGTATATCGGGATTGAGACAATAACTCTGAAAGATATTACAGTGACCTTTATTGAAGACACACGAGATAACCAATATACACTCATGGACAGAACTTAAGGAAGTTGTACCTTTTAGCATGTATATCGGGATTGAGACAATAACTCTGAAAAATATTACAGTGATCTTTATTGAAGACACACGAGATAACCAATATACACTCATGGACAGAACTTAAGGAAGTTGTACCTTTTAGCATGTATATCTGGATTGAGACAATAACTATGAAAGATATTACAGTGATCTTTATTGAAGACACACCAGATAACCAATATACACTCATGGACAAAACTTAAGGAAGTTGTACCTTTTAGCATGTATATCGGGATTGAGACAATAACTATGAAAGGTATTACAGTGACCTTTATTGAAGACACACCAGATAACCAATATACACTCATGGACAAAACTTAAGGAAGTTGTACCTTTTAGCATGTATATCTGGATTGAGACAATAACTATGAAAGATATTACAGTGACCTTTATTGAAGACACACCAGATAACCAATATACACTCATGGACAAAACTTAAGGAAGTTTTACCTTTTAGCATGTATATCGGGATTGAGACAATAACTCTGAAAGGTATTACAGTGTCCTTTATTGAAGACACACGAGATAACCAATATACACTCATGGACAAAACTTAAGGAAGTTGTACCTTTTAGCATGTATATCGGGATTGAGACAATACCTCTGAAAGATATTGCTGTGACCTTTATTGAAGACACACGAGATAACCAATACACACTCATGGACAACACTTAAGGAAGTTGTACCTTTTAGCATGTATATCGGGATTGAGACATTAACTCTGAAAGATATTACAGTGACCTTTATTGAAGAGACACGAGATAACCAATATACACTCATGGACAACACTTAAGGAAGTTGTACCTTTTAGCATGTATATCGGGATTGAGACAATAACTCTGAAAGATATTACAGTGACCTTTATTGAAGACACACGAGATAACCAATATACACTCATGGACAAAACTTAAGGAAGTTGTACCTTTTAGCATGTATATCGGGATTGAGACAATAACTCTGAAAGATATTACAGTGACCTTTATTGAAGATACACGAGATAACCAATATACACTCATGGACAAAACTTAAGGAAGTTGTACCTTTTAGCATGTATATCGGGATTGAGACAATAACTCTGAAAGATATTACAGTGACCTTTATTGAAGACACACGAGATAACCAATATACACTCATGGACAACACTTAAGGAAGTTGTACCTTTTAGCATGTATATCGGGATTGAGACAATAACTCTGAAAGATATTACAGTGACCTTTATTGAAGACACACGAGATAACCAATATACACTCATGGACAAAACTTAAGGAAGTTGTACCTTTTAGCATGTATATCGGGATTGAGACAATAACTCTGAAAGATATTACAGTGACCTTTATTGAAGACACACGAGATAACAAATATACACTCATGGACAAAACTTAAGGAAGTTGTACCTTTTAGCATGTATATCGGGATTGAGACAATAACTCTGAAAGATATTACAGTGACCTTTATTGAAGACACACGAGATAACCAATATACACTCATGGACAAAACTTAAGGAAGTTGTACCTTTTAGCATGTATATCGGGATTGAGACAATAACTCTGAAAGATATTACAGTGACCTTTATTGAAGATACACGAGATAACCAATATACACTCATGGACAAAACTTAAGGAAGTTGTACCTTTTAGCATGTATATCGGGATTGAGACAATAACTCTGAAAGATATTACAGTGACCTTTATTGAAGACACACGAGATAACCAATATACACTCATGGACAACACTTAAGGAAGTTGTACCTTTTAGCATGTATATCGGGATTGAGACAATAACTCTGAAAGATATTACAGTGACCTTTATTGAAGACACACGAGATAACCAATATACACTCATGGACAAAACTTAAGGAAGTTGTACCTTTTAGCATGTATATCGAGATTGAGACAATAACTCTGAAAG
Source organism: Cordylochernes scorpioides (assembly GCA_030710605.1). NCBI lineage: Eukaryota > Metazoa > Arthropoda > Arachnida > Pseudoscorpiones > Chernetidae > Cordylochernes > Cordylochernes scorpioides. The sequence goes on along the minus strand of CP092870.1, from coordinate 44,536,940 downwards.
ATATTACAGTGACCTTTATTGAAGACACACGAGATAACCAATATACACTCATGGACAACACTTAAGGAAGTTGTACCTTTTAGCATGTATATCGGGATTGAGACAATAACTCTGAAAGATATTACAGTGACCTTTATTGAAGACACACGAGATAACCAATATACACTCATGGACAAAACTTAAGGAAGTTGTACCTTTTAGCATGTATATCGGGATTGAGACAATAACTCTGAAAGATATTACAGTGACCTTTATTGAAGACACACGAGATAACAAATATACACTCATGGACAAAACTTAAGGAAGTTGTACCTTTTAGCATGTATATCGGGATTGAGACAATAACTCTGAAAGATATTACAGTGACCTTTATTGAAGACACACGAGATAACCAATATACACTCATGGACAAAACTTAAGGAAGTTGTACCTTTTAGCATGTATATCGGGATTGAGACAATAACTCTGAAAGATATTACAGTGACCTTTATTGAAGATACACGAGATAACCAATATACACTCATGGACAAAACTTAAGGAAGTTGTACCTTTTAGCATGTATATCGGGATT
>CP092870.1:44503179-44536269 GCA_030710605.1 Cordylochernes scorpioides | reverse complement strand
CTGAAAGATATTACAGTGACCTTTATTGAAGACACACGAGATAACCAATATACACTCATGGACAACACTTAAGGAAGTTGTACCTTTTAGCATGTATATCGGGATTGAGACAATAACTCTGAAAGATATTACAGTGACCTTTATTGAAGACACACGAGATAACCAATATACACTCATGGACAACACTAAGGTAGTTGTACCTTTTAGCATGTATATCGGGATTGAGACAATAACTCTGAAAGATATTACAGTGACCTTTATTGAAGACACACGAGATAACCAATATACACTCATGGACAACACTTAAGGAAGTTGTACCTTTTAGCATGTATATCGGGATTGAGACAATAACTCTGAAAGATATTACAGTGACCTTTATTGAAGACACACGAGATAACCAATATACACTCATGGACAAAACTTAAGGAAGTTGTACCTTTTAGCATGTATATCGGGATTGAGACAATAACTCTGAAAGATATTACAGTGACCTTTATTGAAGACACACGAGATAACCAATATACACTCATGGACAAAACTTAAGGAAGTTGTACCTTTTAGCATGTATATCGGGATTGAGACAATAACTCTGAAAGATATTACAGTGACCTTTATTGAAGACACACGAGATAACCAATATACACTCATGGACAAAACTTAAGGAAGTTGTACCTTTTAGCATGTATATCGGGATTGAGACAATAACTCTGAAAGATATTACAGTGACCTTTATTGAAGACACACGAGATAACCAATATACACTCATGGACAACACTCAAGGAAGTTGTACCTTTTAGCATGTATATCGGGATTGAGACAATAACTCTGAAAGATATTACAGTGACCTTTATTGAAGACACACGAGATAACCAATATACACTCATGGACAACACTTAAGGAAGTTGTACCTTTTAGCATGTATATCGGGATTGAGACAATAACTCTGAAAGATATTACAGTGACCTTTATTGAAGACACACGAGATAACCAATATACACTCATGGACAACACTTAAGGTAGTTGTACCTTTTAGCATGTATATCGGGATTGAGACAATAACTCTGAAAGATATTACAGTGACCTTTATTGAAGACACACGAGATAACCAATATACACTCATGGACAAAACTTAAGGAAGTTGTACCTTTTAGCATGTATATCGGGATTGAGACAATAACTCTGAAAGATATTACAGTGACCTTTATTGAAGACACACGAGATAACCAATATACACTCATGGACAACACTTAAGGAAGTTGTACCTTTTAGCATGTATATCGGGATTGAGACAATAACTCTGAAAGATATTACAGTGACCTTTATTGAAGACACACGAGATAACCAATATACACTCATGGACAAAACTTAAGGAAGTTGTACCTTTTAGCATGTATATCGGGATTGAGACAATAACTCTGAAAGATATTACAGTGACCTTTATTGAAGACACACGAGATAACCAATATACACTCATGGACAACACTTAAGGTAGTTGTACCTTTTAGCATGTATATCGGGATTGAGACAATAACTCTGAAAGATATTACAGTGACCTTTATTGAAGACACACGAGATAACCAATATACACTCATGGACAACACTTAAGGAAGTTGTACCTTTTAGCATGTATATCGGGATTGAGACAATAACTCTGAAAGATATTACAGTGACCTTTATTGAAGAGACACGAGATAACCAATATACACTCATGGACAACACTCAAGGTAGTTGTACCTTTTAGCATGTATATCGGGATTGAGACAATAACTCTGAAAGATATTACAGTGACCTTTATTGAAGACACACGAGATAACCAATATACACTCATGGACAACACTCAAGGTAGTTGTACCTTTTAGCATGTATATCGGATTGAGACAATAACTCTGAAAGATATTACAGTGACCTTTATTGAAGACACACGAGATAACCAATATACACTCATGGACAACACTTAAGGTAGTTGTACTTTTAGCATGTATATCGGATTGAGACAATAACTCTGAAAGATATTACAGTGACCTTTATTGAAGACACACGAGATAACCAATATACACTCATGGACAACACTTAAGGAAGTTGTACCTTTTAGCATGTATATCGGGATTGAGACAATAACTCTGAAAGATATTACAGTGACCTTTATTGAAGACACACGAGATAACCAATATACACTCATGGACAACACTTAAGGAAGTTGTACCTTTTAGCATGTATATCGGGATTGAGACAATAACTCTGAAAGATATTACAGTGACCTTTATTGAAGACACACGAGATAACCAATATACACTCATGGACAACACTTAAGGAAGTTGTACCTTTTAGCATGTATATCGGAATTGAGACAATAACTCTGAAAGATATTACAGTGACCTTTATTGAAGACACACGAGATAACCAATATACACTCATGGACAACACTTAAGGAAGTTGTACCTTTTAGCATGTATATCGGAATTGAGACAATAACTCTGAAAGATATTACAGTGACCTTTATTGAAGACACACGAGATAACCAATATACACTCATGGACAACACTTAAGGTAGTTGTACCTTTTAGCATGTATATCGGAATTGAGACAATAACTCTGAAAGATATTACAGTGACCTTTATTGAAGACACACGAGATAACCAATATACACTCATGGACAACACTTAAGGTAGTTGTACCTTTTAGCATGTATATCGGGATTGAGACAATAACTCTGAAAGATATTACAGTGACCTTTATTGAAGACACACGAGATAACCAATATACACTCATGGACAACACTTAAGGAAGTTGTACCTTTTAGCATGTATATCGGATTGAGACAATAACTCTGAAAGATATTACAGTGACCTTTATTGAAGACACACGAGATAACCAATATACACTCATGGACAACACTTAAGGAAGTTGTACCTTTTAGCATGTATATCGGGATTGAGACAATAACTCTGAAAGATATTACAGTGACCTTTATTGAAGACACACGAGATAACCAATATACACTCATGGACAACACTTAAGGAAGTTGTACCTTTAGCATGTATATCGGGATTGAGACAATAACTCTGAAAGATATTACAGTGACCTTTATTGAAGACACACGAGATAACCAATATACACTCATGGACAACACTTAAGGAAGTTGTACCTTTAGCATGTATATCGGGATTGAGACAATAACTCTGAAAGATATTACAGTGACCTTTATTGAAGACACACGAGATAACCAATATACACTCATGGACAACACTTAAGGAAGTTGTACCTTTTAGCATGTATATCGGGATTGAGACAATAACTCTGAAAGATATTACAGTGACCTTTATTGAAGACACACGAGATAACCAATATACACTCATGGACAAAACTTAAGGAAGTTGTACCTTTTAGCATGTATATCGGGATTGAGACAATAACTCTGAAAGATATTACAGTGACCTTTATTGAAGACACACGAGATAACCAATATACACTCATGGACAAAACTTAAGGAAGTTGTACCTTTTAGCATGTATATCGGGATTGAGACAATAACTCTGAAAGATATTACAGTGACCTTTATTGAAGACACACGAGATAACCAATATACACTCATGGACAACACTTAAGGAAGTTGTACCTTTTAGCATGTATATCGGGATTGAGACAATAACTCTGAAAGATATTACAGTGACCTTTATTGAAGACACACGAGATAACCAATATACACTCATGGACAACACTTAAGGAAGTTGTACCTTTTAGCATGTATATCGGGATTGAGACAATAACTCTGAAAGATATTACAGTGACCTTTATTGAAGACACACGAGATAACCAATATACACTCATGGACAACACTCAAGGTAGTTGTACCTTTTAGCATGTATATCGGGATTGAGACAATAACTCTGAAAGATATTACAGTGACCTTTATTGAAGACACACGAGATAACCAATATACACTCATGGACAACACTCAAGGTAGTTGTACCTTTTAGCATGTATATCGGATTGAGACAATAACTCTGAAAGATATTACAGTGACCTTTATTGAAGACACACGAGATAACCAATATACACTCATGGACAACACTTAAGGTAGTTGTACCTTTTAGCATGTATATCGGGATTGAGACAATAACTCTGAAAGATATTACAGTGACCTTTATTGAAGACACACGAGATAACCAATATACACTCATGGACAACACTTAAGGTAGTTGTACCTTTTAGCATGTATATCGGATTGAGACAATAACTCTGAAAGATATTACAGTGACCTTTATTGAAGACACACGAGATAACCAATATACACTCATGGACAACACTTAAGGTAGTTGTACCTTTTAGCATGTATATCGGGATTGAGACAATAACTCTGAAAGATATTACAGTGACCTTTATTGAAGACACACGAGATAACCAATATACACTCATGGACAACACTTAAGGTAGTTGTACCTTTTAGCATGTATATCGGGATTGAGACAATAACTCTGAAAGATATTACAGTGACCTTTATTGAAGACACACGAGATAACCAATATACACTCATGGACAACACTTAAGGAAGTTGTACCTTTTAGCATGTATATCGGGATTGAGACAATAACTCTGAAAGATATTACAGTGACCTTTATTGAAGACACACGAGATAACCAATATACACTCATGGACAACACTTAAGGAAGTTGTACCTTTTAGCATGTATATCGGGATTGAGACAATAACTCTGAAAGATATTACAGTGACCTTTATTGAAGACACACGAGATAACCAATATACACTCATGGACAACACTTAAGGAAGTTGTACCTTTTAGCATGTATATCGGGATTGAGACAATAACTCTGAAAGATATTACAGTGACCTTTATTGAAGACACACGAGATAACCAATATACACTCATGGACAACACTTAAGGAAGTTGTACCTTTTAGCATGTATATCGGATTGAGACAATAACTCTGAAAGATATTACAGTGACCTTTATTGAAGACACACGAGATAACCAATATACACTCATGGACAACACTTAAGGAAGTTGTACCTTTTAGCATGTATATCGGGATTGAGACAATAACTCTGAAAGATATTACAGTGACCTTTATTGAAGACACACGAGATAACCAATATACACTCATGGACAACACTTAAGGAAGTTGTACCTTTTAGCATGTATATCGGGATTGAGACAATAACTCTGAAAGATATTACAGTGACCTTTATTGAAGACACACGAGATAACCAATATACACTCATGGACAACACTTAAGGAAGTTGTACCTTTTAGCATGTATATCGGGATTGAGACAATAACTCTGAAAGATATTACAGTGACCTTTATTGAAGACACACGAGATAACCAATATACACTCATGGACAACACTTAAGGAAGTTGTACCTTTTAGCATGTATATCGGGATTGAGACAATAACTCTGAAAGATATTACAGTGACCTTTATTGAAGACACACGAGATAACCAATATACACTCATGGACAACACTTAAGGAAGTTGTACCTTTTAGCATGTATATCGGGATTGAGACAATAACTCTGAAAGATATTACAGTGACCTTTATTGAAGACACACGAGATAACCAATATACACTCATGGACAACACTTAAGGTAGTTGTACCTTTTAGCATGTATATCGGGATTGAGACAATAACTCTGAAAGATATTACAGTGACCTTTATTGAAGACACACGAGATAACCAATATACACTCATGGACAACACTCAAGGTAGTTGTACCTTTTAGCATGTATATCGGGATTGAGACAATAACTCTGAAAGATATTACAGTGACCTTTATTGAAGACACACGAGATAACCAATATACACTCATGGACAACACTTAAGGTAGTTGTACCTTTTAGCATGTATATCGGGATTGAGACAATAACTCTGAAAGATATTACAGTGACCTTTATTGAAGACACACGAGATAACCAATATACACTCATGGACAACACTTAAGGAAGTTGTACCTTTTAGCATGTATATCGGGATTGAGACAATAACTCTGAAAGATATTACAGTGACCTTTATTGAAGACACACGAGATAACCAATATACACTCATGGACAACACTTAAGGAAGTTGTACCTTTTAGCATGTATATCGGGATTGAGACAATAACTCTGAAAGATATTACAGTGACCTTTATTGAAGACACACGAGATAACCAATATACACTCATGGACAACACTTAAGGAAGTTGTACCTTTTAGCATGTATATCGGGATTGAGACAATAACTCTGAAAGATATTACAGTGACCTTTATTGAAGACACACGAGATAACCAATATACACTCATGGACAACACTTAAGGTAGTTGTACCTTTTAGCATGTATATCGGGATTGAGACAATAACTCTGAAAGATATTACAGTGACCTTTATTGAAGACACACGAGATAACCAATATACACTCATGGACAACACTTAAGGAAGTTGTACCTTTTAGCATGTATATCGGGATTGAGACAATAACTCTGAAAGATATTACAGTGACCTTTATTGAAGACACACGAGATAACCAATATACACTCATGGACAAAACTTAAGGAAGTTGTACCTTTTAGCATGTATATCGGATTGAGACAATAACTCTGAAAGATATTACAGTGACCTTTATTGAAGACACACGAGATAACCAATATACACTCATGGACAAAACTTAAGGAAGTTGTACCTTTTAGCATGTATATCGGGATTGAGACAATAACTCTGAAAGATATTACAGTGACCTTTATTGAAGACACACGAGATAACCAATATACACTCATGGACAACACTTAAGGAAGTTGTACCTTTTAGCATGTATATCGGGATTGAGACAATAACTCTGAAAGATATTACAGTGACCTTTATTGAAGACACACGAGATAACCAATATACACTCATGGACAACACTTAAGGAAGTTGTACCTTTTAGCATGTATATCGGGATTGAGACAATAACTCTGAAAGATATTACAGTGACCTTTATTGAAGACACACGAGATAACCAATATACACTCATGGACAACACTTAAGGAAGTTGTACCTTTTAGCATGTATATCGGGATTGAGACAATAACTCTGAAAGATATTACAGTGACCTTTATTGAAGACACACGAGATAACCAATATACACTCATGGACAACACTTAAGGAAGTTGTACCTTTTAGCATGTATATCGGGATTGAGACAATAACTCTGAAAGATATTACAGTGACCTTTATTGAAGACACACGAGATAACCAATATACACTCATGGACAACACTTAAGGTAGTTGTACCTTTTAGCATGTATATCGGGATTGAGACAATAACTCTGAAAGATATTACAGTGACCTTTATTGAAGACACACGAGATAACCAATATACACTCATGGACAACACTTAAGGTAGTTGTACCTTTTAGCATGTATATCGGGATTGAGACAATAACTCTGAAAGATATTACAGTGACCTTTATTGAAGACACACGAGATAACCAATATACACTCATGGACAAAACTTAAGGAAGTTGTACCTTTTAGCATGTATATCGGGATTGAGACAATAACTCTGAAAGATATTACAGTGACCTTTATTGAAGACACACGAGATAACCAATATACACTCATGGACAAAACTTAAGGAAGTTGTACCTTTTAGCATGTATATCGGGATTGAGACAATAACTCTGAAAGATATTACAGTGACCTTTATTGAAGACACACGAGATAACCAATATACACTCATGGACAACACTTAAGGAAGTTGTACCTTTTAGCATGTATATCGGGATTGAGACAATAACTCTGAAAGATATTACAGTGACCTTTATTGAAGACACACGAGATAACCAATATACACTCATGGACAACACTTAAGGAAGTTGTACCTTTTAGCATGTATATCGGGATTGAGACAATAACTCTGAAAGATATTACAGTGACCTTTATTGAAGACACACGAGATAACCAATATACACTCATGGACAACACTTAAGGAAGTTGTACCTTTTAGCATGTATATCGGGATTGAGACAATAACTCTGAAAGATATTACAGTGACCTTTATTGAAGACACACGAGATAACCAATATACACTCATGGACAACACTTAAGGAAGTTGTACCTTTTAGCATGTATATCGGGATTGAGACAATAACTCTGAAAGATATTACAGTGACCTTTATTGAAGACACACGAGATAACCAATATACACTCATGGACAAAACTTAAGGAAGTTGTACCTTTTAGCATGTATATCGGGATTGAGACAATAACTCTGAAAGATATTACAGTGACCTTTATTGAAGACACACGAGATAACCAATATACACTCATGGACAACACTTAAGGAAGTTGTACCTTTTAGCATGTATATCGGGATTGAGACAATAACTCTGAAAGATATTACAGTGACCTTTATTGAAGACACACGAGATAACCAATATACACTCATGGACAAAACTTAAGGAAGTTGTACCTTTTAGCATGTATATCGGGATTGAGACAATAACTCTGAAAGATATTACAGTGACCTTTATTGAAGACACACGAGATAACCAATATACACTCATGGACAACACTTAAGGTAGTTGTACCTTTTAGCATGTATATCGGGATTGAGACAATAACTCTGAAAGATATTACAGTGACCTTTATTGAAGACACACGAGATAACCAATATACACTCATGGACAACACTTAAGGTAGTTGTACCTTTTAGCATGTATATCGGGATTGAGACAATAACTCTGAAAGATATTACAGTGACCTTTATTGAAGACACACGAGATAACCAATATACACTCATGGACAACACTTAAGGTAGTTGTACCTTTTAGCATGTATATCGGGATTGAGACAATAACTCTGAAAGATATTACAGTGACCTTTATTGAAGACACACGAGATAACCAATATACACTCATGGACAACACTTAAGGAAGTTGTACCTTTCAGCATGTTTATCGGGATTGAGACAATAACTCTGAAAGATATTACAGTGACCTTTATTGAAGACACACGAGATAACCAATATACACTCATGGACAACACTTAAGGAAGTTGTACCTTTCAGCATGTATATCGGGATTGAGACAATAACTCTGAAAGATATTACAGTGACCTTTATTGAAGACACACGAGATAACCAATATACACTCATGGACAACACTTAAGGTAGTTGTACCTTTTAGCATGTATATCGGGATTGAGACAATAACTCTGAAAGATATTACAGTGACCTTTATTGAAGACACACGAGATAACCAATATACACTCATGGACAAAACTTAAGGAAGTTGTACCTTTTAGCATGTATATCGGGATTGAGACAATAACTCTGAAAGATATTACAGTGACCTTTATTGAAGACACACGAGATAACCAATATACACTCATGGACAACACTTAAGGAAGTTGTACCTTTTAGCATGTATATCGGATTGAGACAATAACTCTGAAAGATATTACAGTGACCTTTATTGAAGACACACGAGATAACCAATATACACTCATGGACAAAACTTAAGGAAGTTGTACCTTTTAGCATGTATATCGGGATTGAGACAATAACTCTGAAAGATATTACAGTGACCTTTATTGAAGACACACGAGATAACCAATATACACTCATGGACAACACTTAAGGAAGTTGTACCTTTTAGCATGTATATCGGGATTGAGACAATAACTCTGAAAGATATTACAGTGACCTTTATTGAAGACACACGAGATAACCAATATACACTCATGGACAACACTTAAGGAAGTTGTACCTTTTAGCATGTATATCGGGATTGAGACAATAACTCTGAAAGATATTACAGTGACCTTTATTGAAGACACACGAGATAACCAATATACACTCATGGACAACACTTAAGGAAGTTGTACCTTTTAGCATGTATATCGGGATTGAGACAATAACTCTGAAAGATATTACAGTGACCTTTATTGAAGACACACGAGATAACCAATATACACTCATGGACAACACTTAAGGAAGTTGTACCTTTTAGCATGTATATCGGGATTGAGACAATAACTCTGAAAGATATTACAGTGACCTTTATTGAAGACACACGAGATAACCAATATACACTCATGGACAACACTTAAGGAAGTTGTACCTTTTAGCATGTATATCGGGATTGAGACAATAACTCTGAAAGATATTACAGTGACCTTTATTGAAGACACACGAGATAACCAATATACACTCATGGACAACACTTAAGGAAGTTGTACCTTTTAGCATGTATATCGGGATTGAGACAATAACTCTGAAAGATATTACAGTGACCTTTATTGAAGACACACGAGATAACCAATATACACTCATGGACAACACTTAAGGAAGTTGTACCTTTTAGCATGTATATCGGGATTGAGACAATAACTCTGAAAGATATTACAGTGACCTTTATTGAAGACACACGAGATAACCAATATACACTCATGGACAACACTTAAGGTAGTTGTACCTTTTAGCATGTATATCGGGATTGAGACAATAACTCTGAAAGATATTACAGTGACCTTTATTGAAGAGACACGAGATAACCAATATACACTCATGGACAACACTCAAGGTAGTTGTACCTTTTAGCATGTATATCGGAATTGAGACAATAACTCTGAAAGATATTACAGTGACCTTTATTGAAGAGACACGAGATAACCAATATACACTCATGGACAAAACTTAAGGAAGTTGTACCTTTTAGCATGTATATCTGGATTGAGACAATAACTCTGAAAGATATTACAGTGACCTTTATTGAAGACACACGAGATAACCAATATACACTCATGGACAACACTCAAGGTAGTTGTACCTTTTAGCATGTATATCGGGATTGAGACAATAACTCTGAAAGATATTACAGTGACCTTTATTGAAGAGACACGAGATAACCAATATACACTCATGGACAACACTCAAGGTAGTTGTACCTTTTAGCATGTATATCGGGATTGAGACAATAACTCTGAAAGATATTACAGTGACCTTTATTGAAGACACACGAGATAACCAATATACACTCATGGACAACACTCAAGGTAGTTGTACCTTTTAGCATGTATATCGGAATTGAGACAATAACTCTGAAAGATATTACAGTGACCTTTATTGAAGACACACGAGATAACCAATATACACTCATGGACAACACTTAAGGTAGTTGTACCTTTTAGCATGTATATCGGATTGAGACAATAACTCTGAAAGATATTACAGTGACCTTTATTGAAGAGACACGAGATAACCAATATACACTCATGGACAACACTTAAGGTAGTTGTACCTTTTAGCATGTATATCGGGATTGAGACAATAACTCTGAAAGATATTACAGTGACCTTTATTGAAGACACACGAGATAACCAATATACACTCATGGACAACACTTAAGGAAGTTGTACCTTTTAGCATGTATATCGGAATTGAGACAATAACTCTGAAAGATATTACAGTGACCTTTATTGAAGACACACGAGATAACCAATATACACTCATGGACAACACTTAAGGTAGTTGTACCTTTTAGCATGTATATCGGAATTGAGACAATAACTCTGAAAGATATTACAGTGACCTTTATTGAAGAGACACGAGATAACCAATATACACTCATGGACAACACTTAAGGTAGTTGTACCTTTTAGCATGTATATCGGGATTGAGACAATAACTCTGAAAGATATTACAGTGACCTTTATTGAAGACACACGAGATAACCAATATACACTCATGGACAACACTTAAGGAAGTTGTACCTTTTAGCATGTATATCGGAATTGAGACAATAACTCTGAAAGATATTACAGTGACCTTTATTGAAGACACACGAGATAACCAATATACACTCATGGACAACACTTAAGGTAGTTGTACCTTTTAGCATGTATATCGGGATTGAGACAATAACTCTGAAAGATATTACAGTGACCTTTATTGAAGACACACGAGATAACCAATATACACTCATGGACAACACTTAAGGAAGTTGTACCTTTCAGCATGTATATAGGAATTGAGACAATAACTCTGAAAGATATTACAGTGACCTTTATTGAAGACACACGAGATAACCAATATACACTCATGGACAACACTTAAGGAAGTTGTACCTTTCAGCATGTATATCGGAATTGAGACAATAACTCTGAAAGATATTACAGTGACCTTTATTGAAGACACACGAGATAACCAATATACACTCATGGACAACACTCAAGGTAGTTGTACCTTTTAGCATGTATATCGGGATTGAGACAATAACTCTGAAAGATATTACAGTGACCTTTATTGAAGACACACAAGATAACCAATATACACTCATGGACAAAACTTAAGGAAGTTGTACCTTTTAGCATGTATATCGGAATTGAGACAATAACTCTGAAAGATATTACAGTGACCTTTATTGAAGACACACAAGATAACCAATATACACTCATGGACAAAACTTAAGGAAGTTGTACCTTTTAGCATGTATATCTGGATTGAGACAATAACTCTGAAAGATATTACAGTGACCTTTATTGAAGACACACGAGATAACCAATATACACTCATGGACAACACTTAAGGTAGTTGTACCTTTCAGCATGTATATCGGAATTGAGACATTAACTCTGAAAGATATTACAGTGACCTTTATTGAAGACACACGAGATAACCAATATACACTCATGGACAAAACTTGAGGAAGTTGTACCTTTTAGCATGTATATCGGAATTGAGACATTAACTCTGAAAGATATTACAGTGACCTTTATTGAAGACACACGAGATAATCAATATACACTCATGGACAACACTTAAGGAAGTTGTACATTTTAGCATGTATATCTGGATTGAGACAATAACTCTGAAAGATATTACAGTGACCTTTATTGAAGACACACGAGATAACCAATATACACTCATGGACAACACTTAGGGAAGTTGTACCTTTTAGCATGTATATCGGGATTGAGACAATAACTCTGAAAGATATTACAGTGACCTTTATTGAAGACACACGAGATAACCAATATACACTCATGGACAACACTTAAGGAAGTTGTACCTTTTAGCATGTATATCGGGATTGAGACAATAACTCTGAAAGATATTACAGTGACCTTTATTGAAGACACACGAGATAACCAATATACACTCATGGACAACACTTAAGGTAGTTGTACCTTTTAGCATGTATATCGGGATTGAGACAATAACTCTGAAAGATATTACAGTGACCTTTATTGAAGACACACGAGATAACCAATATACACTCATGGACAAAACTTAAGGTAGTTGTACCTTTTAGCATGTATATCGGGATTGAGACAATAACTCTGAAAGATATTACAGTGACCTTTATTGAAGACACACGAGATAACCAATATACACTCATGGACAATACTTAAGGAAGTTGTACCTTTTAGCATGTATATCGGGATTGAGACAATAACTCTGAAAGATATTACAGTGACCTTTATTGAAGACACACGAGATAACCAATATACACTCATGGACAACACTTAAGGAAGTTGTACCTTTTAGCATGTATATCGGGATTGAGACAATAACTCTGAAAGATATTACAGTGACCTTTATTGAAGACACACGAGATAACCAATATACACTCATGGACAAAACTTAAGGAAGTTGTACCTTTTAGCATGTATATCGGGATTGAGACAATAACTCTGAAAGATATTACAGTGACCTTTATTGAAGACACACGAGATAACCAATATACACTCATGGACAACACTTAAGGAAGTTGTACCTTTTAGCATGTATATCGGGATTGAGACAATAACTCTGAAATATATTACAGTGACCTTTATTGAAGACACACGAGATAACCAATATACACTCATGGACAACACTTAAGGAAGTTGTACCTTTCAGCATGTATATCGGATTGAGACAATAACTCTGAAAGATATTACAGTGACCTTTATTGAAGACACACGAGATAACCAATATACACTCATGGACAACACTTAAGGAAGTTGTACCTTTTAGCATGTATATCGGGATTGAGACAATAACTCTGAAAGATATTACAGTGACCTTTATTGAAGACACACGAGATAACCAATATACACTCATGGACAACACTTAAGGAAGTTGTACCTTTCAGCATGTATATCGGAATTGAGACAATAACTCTGAAAGATATTACAGTGACCTTTATTGAAGACACACGAGATAACCAATATAAACTCATGGACAACACTTAAGGAAGTTGTACCTTTTAGCATGTATATCGGGATTGAGAAAATAACTATGAAAGATATTACAGTGACCTTTATTGAAGACACACGAGATAACCAATATACACTCATGGACAACACTTAAGGAAGTTGTACCTTTCAGCATGTATATCGGAATTGAGACAATAACTCTGAAAGATATTACAGTGACCTTTATTGAAGACACACGAGATAACCAATATACACTCATGGACAACACTTAAGGAAGTTGTACCTTTCAGCATGTATATCGGAATTGAGACAATAACTCTGAAAGATATTACAGTGACCTTTATTGAAGACACACGAGATAACCAATATACACTCATGGACAACACTTAAGGAAGTTGTACCTTTCAGCATGTATATCGGAATTGAGACAATAACTCTGAAATATATTACAGTGACCTTTATTGAAGACACACGAGATAACCAATATACACTCATGGACAACACTTAGGGAAGTTGAACCTTTCAGCATGTATATCGGAATTGAGACAATAACTCTGAAAGATATTACAGTGACCTTTATTGAAGACACACGAGATAACCAATATACACTCATGGACAACACTTAAGGAAGTTGTACCTTATAGCATGTATATCGGGATTGAGACAATAACTCTGAAAGATATTACAGTGACCTTTATTGAAGACACACGAGATAACCAATATACACTCATGGACAACACTTAAGGAAGTTGTACCTTTTAGCATGTATATCGGAATTGAGACAATAACTCTGAAAGATATTACAGTGACCTTTATTGAAGACACACGAGATAACCAATATACACTCATGGACAACACTTAAGGAAGTTGTACCTTTTAGCATGTATATCGGAATTGAGACAATAACTCTGAAAGATATTACAGTGACCTTTATTGAAGACACACGAGATAACCAATATACACTCATGGACAACACTTAAGGAAGTTGTACCTTTTAGCATGTATATCGGAATTGAGACAATAACTCTGAAAGATATTACAGTGACCTTTATTGAAGACACACGAGATAACCAATATACACTAATGGACAACACTTAAGGAAGTTGTACCTTTCAGCATGTATATCGGAATTAAGACAATAACTCTGAAAGATATTACAGTGACCTTTATTGAAGACACACGAGATAACCAATATACACTCATGGACAACACTTAAGGAAGTTGTACCTTTTAGCATGTATATCGGAATTGAGACAATAACTCTGAAATATATTACAGTGACCTTTATTGAAGACACACGAGATAACCAATATACACTCATGGACAACACTTAAGGAAGTTGTACCTTTTAGCATGTATATCGGGATTGAGACAATAACTCTGAAAGATATTACAGTGACCTTTATTGAAGACACACGAGATAACCAATATACACTCATGGACAACACTTAAGGAAGTTGTACCTTTCAGCATGTATATCGGAATTGAGACAATAACTCTGAAAGATATTACAGTGACCTTTATTGAAGACACACGAGATAACCAATATACACTCATGGACAACACTTAAGGAAGTTGAACCTTTTAGCATGTATATCGGGATTGAGACAATAACTCTGAAAGATATTACAGTGACCTTTATTGAAGACACACGAGATAACCAATATACACTCATGGACAACACTTAGGGAAGTTGTACCTTTTAGCATGTATATCGGAATTGAGACAATAACTCTGAAAGATATTACAGTGACCTTTATTGAAGACACACGAGATAACCAATATACACTCAAGGACAACACTTAAGGAAGTTGTACCTTTTAGCATGTATATCGGAATTGAGACAATAACTCTGAAAGATATTACAGTGACCTTTATTGAAGACACACGAGATAACCAATATACACTCATGGACAACACTTAAGGAAGTTGTACCTTTTAGCATGTATATCGGAATTGAGACAATAACTCTGAAAGATATTACAGTGACCTTTATTGAAGACACACGAGATAACCAATATACACTAATGGACAACACTTAAGGAAGTTGTACCTTTTAGCACGTATATCGGAATTGAGACAATAACTCTGAAAGATATTACAGTGACCTTTATTGAATACACACGAGATAACCAATATACACTCATGGACAACACTTAAGGAAGTTGTATCTTTTAGCATGTATATCGGAATTGAGACAACAACTATGAAAGATATTGCAGTGACCTTTATTGAAGATACACGAGATAACCAAGCGTTACTATCCTATCTGATTATCATATAACAATGAGTTAACTAGATAGTTAAATAAAATATAGTTACCTGTAAGGTGAGCAGAATGCTCAAGGAAATTAGAGCGTGACGCAACATGGCTCCCGAGCAGCACAACAAGCTACGGATGAAATAGGCTACAGCTGGGAAGTAACAAATGTTGGACTAATCTTATCTCTCCAGCTGCAGCGGCCAAGTCCTTGAGAACCATCACCTTCTGGACTTCTTAAATTTGCATAGGAGTTAGACAAGATGATCAAATATAAAGTCTTAAATGACAAAATACAGCTTCCTTAAGTGTTGTCCATGAGTGTATATTGGTTATCTCGTGTGTCTTCAATAAAGGTCACTGTAATATCTTTCAGAGCTATTGTCTCAATCCCGATATACATGCTAAAAGGTACAACTTCCTTAAGTTTTGTCCATGAGTGTATATTGGTTATCTCGTATGTCTTCAATAAAGGTCATTGTAATATCTTTCAGAGATATTGTCTCAATCCCGATATACATGCTAAAAGGTACAACTTCCTTAAGTTTTGTCCATGAGTGTATATTGGTTATCTCGTATGTCTTCAATAAAGGTCATTGTAATATCTTTCAGAGTTATTGTCTCAATCCCGATATACCTGCTAAAAGGTACAACTTCCTTAAGTTTTGTCCATGAGTGTATATTGGTTATCTCGTATGTCTTCATTTTCGAGGAAAATTTCGAAAACTAAACTATCGTCAAATCTGTACTCTACTTCATCTATAATGGCCAAGAATCTTTCTTTAAAAACCATAGGACTTTCCCCAACTTTCTGCTTAAGATCTTCTATTAATTTAAGGCATTCCCTAATACCACGCGCTTTTTTAGGGTACAGTATGTTCAGTTTACTAACAATACTTTCGAAACTGCTATCGTTACGGATACCCATCTCCTCTAAGCTCAACCTAACTTCAGGGGATAGAGCTTCGAACATAAGCAGTGCATTGACCTCAGGATCCCATTTGCCTTCTCGAGCTTTGAGCTCTACTTCCCTGATGAAAGCTTTAAGCCCCACTCCATTGAACGTAGAAAGTTTGATAGAATAGTTACTATCCATAATAACAGTAAAAAGGACTAAAAGTACATACAATAATTAATTATATAAAAAAATAATAATAATAAACTCAAGGCCAAAATTACGGGAATATAAGCCAAGAAACTATCCTGGCAAGGCTCGCCAATGACAAGAGTTACCAACTTTTGCGGGTTAACAAACAAAAATTTAAATAAGCTATGGCCTAATTTAAAAGTAACTTAACCACAGAAAAAGGTACACTCAAGAGTACAACACTAACAACAGAAAGGAGATAAAAAACAACTCAGGATTTGTTAAATAAAATAAAACAGTACTTAGCTT
This sequence comes from Cordylochernes scorpioides, assembly GCA_030710605.1. Lineage (NCBI taxonomy): Eukaryota > Metazoa > Arthropoda > Arachnida > Pseudoscorpiones > Chernetidae > Cordylochernes > Cordylochernes scorpioides. The sequence goes on along the minus strand of CP092870.1, from coordinate 44,518,431 downwards.
TATTGTAGCGTTAGCAGGGATCGGACTCGGGTGACACAGAGATGCGAAGAGAGCCGCCAGACAGGGGAAAACTTCGTAGAAAAACACTTTAAGCGTCTCCACACCAATTCTCCACGCTCTGGGCCCCCTCGCATTCCCTTAATCCCCTCTTATATACAAACATGGTTCGTCCAAAGACGCGAGAGATTGATTCACTAACAAACAACATTCTTCCCGCTAAAAACTGATCGAAAAAAAACTGAAAATGTTTGTCAATATATTTGACAGTGGAGCGGGACGTTTCACAAGAGTGACGTAAGACGTGATGATGGCGTAGGGGCAAGAAATGATCTCGTGCTTACCCCGGCATTGCTCGAGTCATTCGGCTAGTGGTTAATAAAAACATATTCAATCTCTCTTCAAATAAAACACTACAAAGTAAAATCAACAATTAGTTAATTCACACACATACAGCTTTATTAAGACCATAGGTCTTATACAGATTCACCACAGGAAGGAAGCATAGATAGAGCTCCTATACTCCAGGCAGCACAGAACCCAACAACAGCCTCCAGGTCCGACACATGTCCATTATATATGTTATATTCACACACATACAGCTTTATTAAGACCACAGGTCTTATACAGATTCACCGCAGGAAGGAAGCATAGATAGAGCTCCTATACTCCAGGCAGCACAGAACCCAACAACAGCCTCCAGGTCCGACACATGTCCATTATATATGTTATATTCACACACATACAGCTTTATTAAGACCACCAGTCTTATACAGATTCACCACAGGTAGGAAGGAAGCATAGATAGAGCTCCTATACTCCAGGCAGCACAGAACACAACAACAGCCTCCAGGTCCGACACATGTCCATTATATATGTTATATTCACACACATACAGCTTTATTAAGACCACCAGTCTTATACAGATTCACCACAGGAAGGAAGCATAGATAGAGCTCCTACACTCCAGGCAGCACAGAACCCAACAACAGCCTCCAGGTCCGACACATGTCCATTATATATGTTATATTCACACACATACAGCTTTATTAAGACCACCGGTCATATACAGATTCACCACAGGAAGGAAGCATAGATAGAGCTCCTATACTCCAGGCAGCACAGAACCCAACAACAGCCTCCAGGTCCGACACATGTCCATTATATATGTTATATTCACACACATACAGCTTTATTAAGACCACCGGTCTTATACAGATTCACCACAGGAAGGAAGCATAGTTAGAGCTCCTATACTCCAGGCAGCACAGAACCCAACAACAGCCTACAGGTCCGACACATGTCCATTATATCTATATATATATATAAATGAATGTTTGTGTGTTTGTTTGTATGTCCGGTATACAAATTCGCAGTAGTTCACTAATTCAAACCAAAATTTCCATACATAGGAAAAAAATAACGGGGAGACGATAGGGTATTTTAAAAAATATATAAATCAATTATTAAAACTATATATTCAAATTATTCTACTTAGCTCACGAACAGCGCCCTCTATCAAGTACTAAAAGGTTATAAATACGTTTAAAATCTAAATCTTCTCAATATTTTATTAATAATAGTTCGCTTAAAAACACATATAATATAAATATTTATATAATTAACTGTTCTAATTTGAAATATTTGGAAAGTTTTATTTATTTATATATTTTCAATTTTAGATATAACTGATCTAATTCGCCGTTTGAAATAACTAATAATAGTTCGCTTAATAACACATATAATATAAATATTTATATAAAAAACTGCTCTAATTTGAAATATTTGTGGTAGGTTTTATCTATATCTATATATATATAAAATTGAATGTCTGTCTGTCTATCTGTATGTCTGTCTGTCTGTACTCTATAGATTCAAAAACCATACATCCAATCGCCGTGAAATTTTGGGATATTATTAGGTATATCCCCGGGAAGGTTTTTGAAAAATAATTACTTGAATATCCTTAGAGTTATTTGCAGATTTGTAGATTTAACTCGCAAGCAGCGCCCTCATTGCGATGATGATAACAAGTTTTTTTTTATCTATAAATTTATTATCTTAAAGATTATTTATCAAAAGTAAGATTTTCTACCTATTAATTGCGCACAAGTCAAAGTTAGTTTTATCATTTACTACAACATATATATTGGGAGAATAGATAAAATGATGATTTTGTAATGTAGAAAATTAGGAAAGACAATTCAGGATGACACGGCAATTTATTTGAGACAAGAATAATGACACAATTCCAAGGCAAGATACTATTCCTTTAACTTCCAATTACCGAGGGAACCAATTAATATTGATTTTATTCAACTTATCGAGTATTTTTCAAGGTACCGGGAAAAAATGTTCACTAGATAAAACGATGATTTTGTAATGTAGAAAATTAGGAAAGACAAAATTCAGGATGACACGGCACACAGGGACCGGGAAAAATGTTCACTTTATCGAGACATTCAAATTTACCGGTTTCAAATTATCAAAAAATATATATTTTTTTTTTTTAAATAAATTTATAGAGAATTGTTTTAACAAATGTTCGTTAGACAAACCTTTACTCGGGTAAAACCCGGGCGAAGCCGGGTACATCCGCTAGTTGGTAATAATTATTAAGGTTAAAGAAGATGTGAGAAAATTTCTTTATATTCATTGGTGAATAATATTTAATGGGGTTATAATAAAATTATACAAATAATATACATTTTGACCAATTTATTTTTTTAATATAGATATTTCAAATTCAATTTATTATTTCGAGAAGCCTAAGTCGGGTAGTTGGCGACTTCTGTACGCTCCAGGAACCTGGGTTACTTAAATAAATAAGAAGCCTAAGTATAAAAAAAGACGTTGAGATGTACTTATTCTAGATTGATCATGTGTTTAAATTGTCTTTCATGTTGATGAATATAACTGGGTGTGTGTTTATGCTATAAAATAGATCAAAATTTATTATGTTGCAAAAATAGTTTAAATATCCCTCTAATTTCTGCATGGTATTTACAATAACATAATATTTTGTTGCAATTATTTAAAATATAGAATATATATACACAGCGAATACATATATACAGTATATACAAGTTATTGTAAACCAAAGCCTTCACATAATTGGAAGGCCTTTGTAAACTTTTCCAAGAGTTTATCTCTAGAAGAGTAATCTGGCAAAAGTAAAATATTGTAACAGGTTGATGCAGAAGGCAACATTTCAGAATCTGGACCTTGTCTCTGGATGGTCAATGGATTTCCCCACATAGGCATGCATTCACTGGCTGTAACAAACATCAAGAATAACTTCGTGAAGGACTTACCTTCCTCTTGAAGAAGTTCCCAAAGATTCTTGACCACCTCAGATTCTTCGCTGTAGCCACCTTCATATGTGGTAATAGATCTTAAAGTCTTTATACAATACCTACTCCCAGAAGTAAAAACATCTGGTAATTCTGAAGGCCTAAAAAATGAAAATAAGGTTCCTATATCCACTGGTGAATCCATGAATCCATCTTCAAAGAGATTAAACTGCTCCTTAATAGCTTCATTTAAGTTGTTATTGACATAATTAAAACATATTTCTTCACCATTTTTCAACAAGGTTATTCCAAATGTGTCCAAGAAGTCGTCACCTTGATATTCAAGAATACAGTTTAGATTCTTTTCGAGCGAGGGGTCAAAGTCGCGTAGATCGCTGAAGCAACCCACTCCACCAATTAACTTGCGGTAAAATACTTGAGGGAGAGGGATATTGACCGGGGCTTGATTGTAGATGGCTAGACCAAAAAGTAGACCTACGATGAAATATTCGAAGAATTCGCGTTTGGGAGACGCCTTCAGCCAAAAACGACAAGTTGCTTGATTATAGACAAACATGTCATATTCTGGACTAAGAATTTGTTTGAATAACAGCGTGAAAAACTCATTTTTAAACCCCCTTCGTCTACACCTTCTTCGCCTTCAAAAACTACTTTAACGGGATATTTTAAACATTTTAATCTATTATAATATTTTGTAGGTAAAAGTGAATCCATCATATTAATTAAAATATTTGATCGGTTTATCATAAATACAAAACTTCCAGAATATTGTGACCTCATTAATTCTAAGTGATAATTTAGACTTTTCCGTCGAAATTCAATATCCTTTCCCACAAAATTTAGAGGATTTTTGGATAAATGACTACACCTTTGGGGAGGAATCGAGTCACTTTCAAAAACGTCAAATGGTATCTTTGGTCTAATGCAGGGGTCTCCAAACTTTCCAGCCTTAGGGCCATACTGATGGGGTCTTTCCAGCCTTAGGGCCATACTGATTACTCCAGTAAGTTCCGAGGGCCAAGATGGCAACACTGCATATTATTAATTTTCCTGTATTAATTGTTATGTTTATTTGTTATTAAATGTTATTATTAATTGTTGCTTTTGTGTGTGATTTAGCAGAATGGAAAAGAAGCGAAAAATTGATAGTGAATGCAGAAAATTCAAAGATCAGTGGAACATTCAGTATTTCGTAATTGAGTCCAGTAACAAGGCGCTATGTTTGATTTGCAATGAAAGCATAGCCGTTCTCAAAGAATATAACATGAAACGTCATTATGAAACAAAACATTCTCAAAATTACTCAAAATATACAGGAATTGTGCGGACAGAAAAATTCGAAGCTTTGAAGCGCGGATTGAAATCGCAGCAATCTTTATTTACAAAAGTCAAAACTGAACAAGAGGCGGCAACTCGTGCCAGCTTTCGTGTGGCTCTTGAAATTGCAAAACGTGGAAAACCATTCACCGATGGAGAAATGATCAAGGAATGCATAATTGCAGTAGTCGAAGATATGTGCCCTGAAAAGGTAAATTTATTAAAAACTGTCAGTATGTCAGCAAACACTGTGGCTCGAAGGGTAGAAAACATCGCTGAAAATATATCCTCTCAACTGTTCGACAAAAATGGACATGTTGAGTGGTTTTCTTTGGCCTTGGATGAGTCAACGGATGTGTCAGATACTGCTCAGGTGTTGATTTATATTAGAGGAGTAGATAAAAGCTATGAAGTGCACGAAGAACTTCTTGATATGTATAGTATTCATGGCACAACTACTGGTACCGATATTTTTAAAGGAGTGAAATGGCCATTAATAAAAAGAACCTTCGATGGAAAAACTTGAAATGTATTACAACTGATGGAGGCAAAAACATGAGTGGGAAAGATAAAGGAGTGGTCGCTCTTGTGTCAAAGGCTGTAGAAAATGACGGCGGCTCAAAACCATTAGTCTTACATTGTATCATTCATCAACAGTCTTTGTGCGGAAAATGTTTGGATATGTCTGGCGTTCTGAAACCAGTCATATCAACTGTTAATTTCATCAGATCTTTCGGGCTGAATCACCGACAATTCCGACAATTTATTGCAGAGATTGGAGAAACAGACTTACCTTATCATACTGCCGTACGCTGGCTTAGTTGTGGGAAAGTCCTTCAGCGCTTTTTTGAACTTCGAGCAGTGATCGAAATTTTTTTGAATGAAAAGCACCGCCCTCTTACTGAATTACAAAACAACGCATGGCTATGGAAGTTAGCATTCTATGTTGATTTGACAAAACATGTGAACGAACTGAATTTGAGATTGCAAGGAGAAAACCAGCATCTTCCTGATTTATACACTAATATCAAGTCATTCCGGATGAAATTGATACTGTTTCAATCACAACTACGAAGTAAATGTTTTTCACATTTTAAAACATGTGAAATATTCAGCCACACTACTGAGACTGAGTTTCCTATCGATTTTGCAATCGAAACTTTGAGTGCTTTGAAGATAAATTTTGATACTCGTTTCTCGGACTTTGATGCCATTGCGAATCAAATTAAGATTTTTCAGAATCCTTTTGATGCTGACATTGAAACCCTAGCCCCGGAACTTCAAATGGAAATGATTGATCTTCAGTGCAGTGATATAATTAAGAACAAATATGAAACTCATCTTTGTTGGAATTTTATAAGAGTCTTCCACTGACACAATTTGATAATTTGCATAAATTTGCTCGTGGGCTGTTTTCCGTTTTTGGTACTACTTATTTGTGTGAGAAAACCTTCTCCAAAATGAAGTACACAAAAAATGTATACAGATCTAAATTAACTGACGAGCATCTTAAATCTCTTTTAATAATTGGTACAAGTAAAATTAGTCCACAACTACAAACTATTGTCGGTGGAAAATCTCAATTACATACATCTCATTAGCATTTCATATGTCATGTTATAAGGTATGTGTTGTTCATTACTTACAATGTATAAAATGTAAGTTGGATTCATTTCAATAATTTGTTAGTTATTATATGCTGAAGTTAAATTTACTGCATAAATTATACATGTCTTTACGCATTACCATTCTGTGTTTCTTTATCCAACTTATCACAAACATTTTATTTGCTATAAAAAATATTTGTTCTCTAAAAGGAGTTTTCAAGTATGTCTCCGCGGGCCGGACAAAATCTGTCTGCGGGCCGGATGTGGCCCTCGGGCCGTAGTTTGGAGACCCCTGGTCTAATGCATTGGTTGAAATTGAAATTAAGAATATTTTCAACACAGCTAACTTCTTGATCATCAACTATATTGTTTGAATCGCGTTCGCCACCGTAAATATTTGCTGCATAAAGTATTTTGAACAAATACATTACGGATTTCTTTTCACCATGACTGAATTGCATTGAATTATCATTATTAACAATTCTAAGAAATTCCAAAAACTTCTCTACTATTTTACAGAAAAAGGTCGAGTGGTATTGTGAAATAATTTCTATTAACTTACTTAAAACAATATGAGTTGATTTGAATACACATTGAGATAGTTTCAGTAGGAACATAACGGAATTTTTAAAATAAATATTATCAGGTTTTAAAAGTGGAAATTCAAGAAACCAAATAATAATGTTCAAACTCGACTTTTCAGAAATGGATTTCTTATTTTCGATATTCTCAATTATATGGTTGAATTTTTCAATTATGAGGCCTATATTTCTATGTTAATGGACAAATGTTTATAAAAGTTTCGAAATATTGAAACCTCTATGTATAAACAATATGCCTCTTTTTTAACGTTTTTATAATATGTAAGCATTAAGTCTAAAAATTCCAAAATGTTGTTCTTGAATATCTGCCATTTATATAACGATTTTCAGATAAAATTATAAATATATATATTTAATATATATTTGGGTACTAGCGGACGTACCCGGCTTCGCCCGGGTTTTACCCGAGTAAAAGTTTGTCTAACGAATCTCTCGATAAAGTGAACATTTTTTTCCCGGTCCCTTGAAAAATACTCGATAAGTTGAATAAAATCAATATTAATTGGTTCCCTCGGTAATTGGAAGTTAAAGGAATAGTATCTTGCCTTGGAATTGTATCATTATTCTTGTATGGATGTACCCGGCTTCGCCCGGGTTTTACCCGAGTAAAGGTTTGTTTAACGAATCTCTCGATAAAGTGAACATTTTTTCCCGGTCCCTTGAAAAATACTCGATAAGTTGAATAAAATCAATATTAATTGGTTCCCTCGGTAATTGGAAGTTAAAGGAATAGTATCTTGCCTTTGAATTGTATCATTATTCTTGTCTCAAATAAATTGCCGTGTCATCCTGAATTTTGTCTTTCCTAATTTTCTACATTACAAAATCATCGTATCATCATGATAATATTTAGAGCAGATTGTTGAATTATAACAGATAAATTAGAATATTTATCTTGATTATTTCTAGGCGAAAAGTTATTTCAAAAATTTTATTTGCTAGAAACCTTCCCAGTACTATACTAAATAACTTCCCAAAGTTTCATGGCGTTCCAATGAGTGGTTTGGTCAGGCATAAAGGACAAACAAACAGACACACATACATTCATTTTTATATATATAGATATAGATAAATATTACAAGCTCAATAGAAATTAAATAGAAAGATTGAAATTGTCTTTAAATATAATTAATGAATATCTTTTTTTAAAAATATTCATACCACAGATAATTTATTCAAATAAATTATTAATTTAATATATTTTTTAATATATTAAAATATTTGTAACAAATAAATTTACTATAGAATAAAGCGTTAGGAGAAAATGATTTTAAATATTTCAATTGGCTGAACGCCAACCTTTATCAAGGTATTATAACATTTTAAATGTGGCGCTGAGCTTGTTGTTGACACACTTTAAAATGTTATAATACCTTGATAAAGGTTGGCGTTCATCCAACTGAAATATTGTGGTAAAATAAATAAAATTTTTATCCAATATATGCCTTTTTACTTAAATAGTTTTAACTAAAAATTATACAAACGATGCCTCTAGAATATTATCTCTAGAGACCTTACTGCAATGTGTTTCTTTTCAATAATATCATCAAATATTATCTCTACAGACCTGACTGCAATGAGATTCTCATCCAATAACTGAAAGGTCTGTAGAGATAATATTTGATGCTATTATTGAAAAGAAACACATATCCTTTTGTATTTATATATAAATAAAATTAACTCATTGATTTTTTTTTGTATTTAATCGATAACAGCGAAGTTACGCATGTTAATGTTAGGAAAAATATTTTGATGTTAAGCAAAACCTGCTCCATCTCGTTTTACATAAATGTTGAAAATTTGGTCGAAATTGATGCATTGTAACGAAAGTTTTTAGCGAACAACACTTATGAAATTTCCATTTTATTAATATAGATAGATTAAGATCATGTTTCATTTAATTATTTATCTATTCTCTTAATATTTATGAAGCGATCGTACACCTTCAACTATATTCAAGCTATATAAAATTTAGCGATTTGAGCATTTATTAAAAAAAAAAAAAAAAAAAAAAAGGTAGTCGATTAATAAAAATCATTTTCTCCTAACGCTTTATTCTATAGTATTTATATTCCAAGGAGAAAGTTTCTATGTTTAAATAAATAAAATAAAAAAAATTAAAAAATAAATAAATAAAAAAAAGGTAGTCGATTAATAAAAATCATTTTCTCCTAACGCTTTATTCTATAGTATTTATATTCCAAGGAGAAAGTTTCTTTGTTTAAATAAATAAATTTACTGTCAATGTGTTTCTTTTCAATAATAGCATCAAATATTATCTCTACAGACCTTTCAGTTATTGGATGAGAATCTCATTGCAGTCAGGTCTGTAGAGATAATATTTGATGATATTATTGAAAAGAAACACATTGCAGTAAGGTCTCTAGAGATAATATTCTAGAGGCATCGTTTGTATAATTTTTAGTTAAAACTATTTAAGTAAAAAGGCATATATTGGATCAAAATTTTATTTATTTTACCACAATATTTCAGTTGGATGAACGCCAACCTTTATCAAGGTATTATAACATTTTAAAGTGTGTCAACAACAAGCTCAGCGCCACATTTAAAATGTTATAATACCTTGATAAAGGTTGGCGTTCAGCCAATTGAAATATTGTGGTAAAAAAAAAAAAATTTTGATCCAATATATTCCTTTTTAATTAAATATTTATTTATGGATTGCTCTATTTTCAAAAAGTTAAAACTATGTTGAAAAAAAAATACAAGAAAATATTTCTAGCCTTTTTTTTTTAAGGATAACTATAGATGTAAATATTCTAAACGTAATCAAATTTTGGTTGCTATTATATTTTTTCTTATATCTTATTTTTTCTCTAAAAAAATCCCGATTTATATATTGTTTTCAAATTAGCCCTTATCAACATGAGGATATTTTATACCTCTTTTAATAAAAAAGAGGATGAAATGGTTCTATTATTTTAAATATGACCCATTAAAAATAATTCTAAATAATTAAATTGAAAATAGTGAGTGAACAAATTTGAATAAATGCTCAAATCGCTAAATTTTATATAGCTTGAATATAGTTGAAGGTGTACGATCGCTTCATAAATATTAAGAGAATAGATAAATAATTAAATGAAACATGATCTTAATCTATCTATATTAATAAAATGGAAATTTCATAAGTGTTGTTCACTAAAAACTTTCGTTACAATGCATCAATTTCGACCAAATTTTCAACATTTATGTAAAACGAGATGGAGCAGGTTTTGCTTAACATCAAAATATTTTTCCTAACATTAACATGCGTAACTTCGCTGTTATCGATTAAATACAAAAAAAATCAACAGAGTTAATTTTATTTATATATAAATACAAAAATAAAATTCAACAGAGTTAATTTTTTTACATACTAGCTAATATTCTCAATCTAAAAAACAACAACGATATTACATCTTTCTCACATATTCACACATAATCTTAATTAATAATTAACTAACTAATCTTTAACATTGTTTATTATATTTCAACTTTTATTTCTACATTTGTTTTTAAATACCCAATTGTTTTATCATGTTTCTAATTTCGCCTAACAAATATACAAATTTATAGTATCTACTTATATATTTGCCTTATTCTGTCTGTTTGTCTGTTTGAAGCTCACGGATGGGATTTTTCATAACCATCGGTGGTTCAGTGGTAGAATGCTCGCCTGCCACGCGGGCGGCCCGGGTTCGATTCCCGGCCGATGCATTTTTTTTTTTACAATTTTTAAAACTCATTTATATATTATACAAGAATGACATCCACGGCGCCAATTTATAATTGTAACGAATATTATTCGAATAAAAGCATTTAATCGGGTAAAACCCGGGCGTTGCCCGGGTCATTCGTATATAATAATTGTATAAACGAATGCAAGACAAAATCACCGCGAATGTTTCTTTTTTTTTAAGGCAATTTCTTTTTAAGGCAATTATCGTTATTTATCGTTAATTTTTGTTTCGATTTTATTGAAAAAAACGATATGGTGCCTTTAAAAAATGATCTTTATTACTATTCAGTTTTCTATTTAGTCAGTATACCTAAGTTCATGTTGCAAATGTAATTATCTCTATCGATTTAGTAGGTGAAATGCAAAAAAAAAAAATCGACATGATGAAATCTTTATGAAAATTCACATTTTTATTTTTATATTTTCAAGACACACACAGTTTGGGGCGGGACGTTTCACAAGAGAGACATCCACGGCGCCAATTTATAATTGTAACGAATAGTATTTTAATTAAAACATTTTAAAAACACACAGTTTGAAACGGGACGTTTCACAAGAGTGACATCCATGGCGCCAATTTATAATTGTAACGAATAGTATTTGAATTAAAACGTTTTTAAAATATATACGCACTCGGGTAAAACCCGGGCGTTGCCCGGGCCATTCGTCTAGTTATATAAATATATGACGTAACAAATTATATTATCATTATTATCATAATATTCTGTGTGTTCCCGAATATTATTATCAATAATATTCGTTAGGCAAACTTTCACTCGGATAAAACCCGGGCGAAGCCGGGTACACATCCGCTAGTATATATATATAATTGAATGTCTGTCTGTGTGTACTCTATAGATTCAAAAGCCATACATCCAATCGCCGTGAAATTTTGGGATATTATTAGGTATATCCCCGGGAAGGTTTTTGAAAAATAATTTCTTTAATATCTTGAATATCCTTAGAGTTATTTGCAGATTTGTAGATTTAACTCGCAAACAGCGCCCCCATTGCGACGATGATAACAAGTTTTTTTATCTATAAGTTTTATTATCACTAAGTTTATTATCTTAAAGATTATTTATCAAAAGTAAGATTTTCTACCTATTAATTGCGCACAAGTCAAAGTTAGTTTTATCATTTATCTACAACATATATATTGGGATAATAGATAAAATGATGATTTTGTAATGTAGAAATTAGGAAAGACAAAATTCAGGACGACACGGCAATTTATTTAAGACAAGAATAATTATACAATTCCAAGGCAAGATACTATTCCTTTAATTTCCAATTACCGAGGGAACCAATTAATATTGATTTTATTCAACTTATCGAGTATTTTTCAAGGGACCGGGGAAAAAATATTCACTTTATCGAGAGATTCAAATTTACGAGTTTCAAATTATCAAAATATATCTTTTTTTTTTAAATAAGTTTATTATCTTAAAGATTATTTATCAAAAGTAAGATTTTCTACCTATTAATTGCGCACAAGTCAAAGTTAGTTTTATAATTTATCTACAACATATATATTGGGAGAATAGATAAAATGATTATTTTGTAAGGTAGAAAATTAGGAAAGACAAAATTCAGGATGACACGGCAATTTATTTAAGACAAGAATAATGATACAATTCCAAGGCAAGATACTATTCCTTTAATTTCCAATTACCGAGGGAACCAATTAATATTTATTTTATTCAACTTATCGAGTATTTTTCAAGGGACCGGGAAAAAATATTCACTTTATCGAGAGATTCAAATTTACGTGTTTCAAATTATCAAAATATATCTATTTTTTTAATATAAGTTTATAGAGAATTGTTTTAACAAATGTTCATTAGACAAAAACCTTTACTAGGGTAAAACCCAGGCGAAGCTGGGTACATCCGCTAGTTTATTTATATATTTTCATTTTTAGATATAACTGATCTAATTCGCCGTTTAAAATAACTAATAATAGTTCGCTTAATAACACATATAATATAAACTAGCCGAAAGACCAGGGCAACGCCCGTGTTTTACCCGATTGAATGTTTTTATTCAAATACTATTTGGTACAATTATAAATTGGAGCCGTGGATGTCACTCTTGTGAAACGTCCCGCTCCAAACTTTACATGTACATTAGGTCAGCTGGTATTACCCCTCATTTTCACCGCTAGAGGCGCGAGCGAATTGACTTTTTGTAAATATACATAATTATAAAGATAGAAGCTTCTATAGAAAGAAATAAATTAAGCCGAAATAGCTCAGCTAGGAGAGCGTTAGACTGAATATCTAAAGGTCCCTGGTTCGATCCCGGGTTTCTGCATCTTTTTTTAATTTTTAAATTTCTACTTACCGTAACTTGACACTTAACGTGACAGAATTGTGCATGACGCTGATAACTGTATTAAATATAATCCAAATTGTGCCTTATCACACACTATTTATTTATTTGGATTAGGTCTTATTACCTTGTGTTTATAATCTATAATCCAAATTGTGCCTTATCACACACTATTTTTTTATTTGGTCTTATTACCTTGTGTTTATAATCTATGACGTAATGCCGGCGGCGCGCGCCCGTTGGCTGCCGGCGAGCACGTGACCTCCCTGTGCGCGCGCATCCGTGACAGAGGCCAATGAGGAATGAGGAAAGGCGGTCGTGATAATAATAATATAATAATAATTATTATTATTATTATCATTAGATAATGATAATGATCATAATGATGATGCGCGCGCAACCGTGACAGCGGCCGATGAGGAATTGAGGAAAGACGGTCGTGACTATATATGTTGATAATAAAATAATAATAATAATAATATAATAATAATTATTATTATTATTATCATTAGATAATGATAATGATCATAATGATGATGCGCGCGCATCCGTGACAGCGATGAGGAATTGAGGAAAGACGGTCGTGACTATATATTAAATAGACGAATGACCCGGGCAACGCCCGTGTTTTACCCGATTGAATGTTTTTATTCCAATACTATTTGTTACAATTATAAAGTGGAGCCGTGGATGTCACTCTTGTGGAACGTCCCGCTTCAAACTTTACATGTACATTAGGTCAGCTGGTATTACCCCTCATTTTCACCGCTAGAGGCGCGAGCGAATTGACTTTTGGTAAATATACATAATTATAAAGATAGAAGCTTCTATAGAAGATAATGATCATAATGATGATGCGCGCGCATCCGTGACAGCGATGAGGAATTGAGGAAAGACGGTCGTGACTATATATGTTGACTAGACGAATGGCCCGGGCAACGCCCGGGTTTTACCCGAGTGCGTATATATTTTAAAAATGTTTTAATTAAAATACTATTCGTTACAATTATAAATTGGCGCCGTGGATGTCTCTCTTGTGAAACGTCCCGCCCCAAACTGTGTGTGTCTTGAAAATATAAAAATAAAAATGTGAACGGAAAAATATGTCCAGGGTAGCCTAGTGGTCATGGCATCTTCCCGGTAAGCGGAAGGTCGTGGGTTCGATTCCCATCCCTTGACACTTTTTTTATTTTATCCATTCTGACCAAAATCTATCCGTGAACTTCACACAGTGAACTTCACACAGAGAGAATAAGGCAATTATATAAGTAGATAATCCAAATTGTGCCTCATCACACACAATTTTTTTATTTGGCCGTATTACCTTGTGTTTATAATCTATGACGTAATGCCGGCGGCGCGCGCCCGTTGGCTGCCGGCGAGCACGTGACCTCCCTGTGCGCGCGCATCCGTGACAGAACCGGCCGGCCCATGACGGTCGTGACTATATATGTTGATGGATGGATAATAATAATATAATAATAATAATTATTATTATTATTATTATTATCATTAGATAACGATAATGATCATAATGATGATGCGCGCGCATCCGTGACAGAACCCATGACGGTCGTGACTATATATGTTGATAATAAAATAATAATAATTATTATTATTATTATCATTAGATAATGATAATGATCATAATGATGATGCGCGCGCATCCGTGACATGAGGAATTGAGGAGGAAAGACGGTCGTGACTATATATGTTGATTCACACACATACAGCTTTATTAAGACCACCAGTCTTATACAGATTCACCACAGGTAGGAAGGAAGCATAGATAGAGCTCCTATACTCCAGGCAGCACAGAACCCAACAACAGCCTCCAGGTCTGACACCTGTTCATTATATATGTTATATTCACACACATACAGCTTTATTAAGACCACCAGTCTTATACAGATTCACCACAGGAAGGAAGCATAGATAGAGCTCCTATACTCCAGGCAACACAGAACCCAACAACAGCCTCCAGGTCCTAAAAATGTCCATTATATATGTTATATTCACACACATACATCTTCATTAAGACCACCGGTCTTATACAGATTCACCACAGGAAGGAAGCATAGATAGAGCTCCTATACTCCAGGCAGCACAGAACCCAACAACAGCCTCCAAGTCCGACACATGTCCAGTGACCACACCGTACATAGGATAACGTATCACTGAAAAGACGAGTGTGGAATCAGCCACGTTCTAGTCTTCACTTTCCTCATCCAAATGGACCACAGCGATTCTATTAATCTCCTTAGTTAATTAGTTAATTTTATTATTAATAAACAGTTAGTTAATTTTTCTTTTAGTTTCCATAGTTCTTGATTCCATGC
>CP092870.1:44465279-44503079 GCA_030710605.1 Cordylochernes scorpioides | reverse complement strand
ATGGACGACTCGAAGTAGATTTTAATGATGGTCATGATGAGAATCTAAATCGGATCATTCCTAAGGTAAAATTTGGATCATACGTTAATGCATTTGAGTCAAGACCTCATCATCGATTTGCATCCGAATTCTCAAGTGACAAATATCTTCCAGGACCTGGATCTTATGATATCATAGAATCTTATAACAAAGTTTATAACCGAGGTAAACTAATGCCAACAATTCGTACTTTAAGATATACCAAAGAACCAGAATTTTTTCCTGAAACTTTGGTAAAACAGATGAAGAATCAAATACCAAAATGGAAACAAAATATATATCCTTTTAATAGCAATGTAAAACCTAAAATTAAGAAAATATTAAACGCCCAATCATCAGGAAATTTTAATCAAGTTGATAAACATTGTAAATTTGGGTGTACAACCGATTTTGGTAAAAAAAGAATAATTCCACCTTCAATACGTACTATTTGTACATTCGACAAAAGTTATAGCTGTGCAAATTGTGATTTATACCTTGAAGAAGCCGAATTTTACCTTGGGAATAAATATTCACTTTGTATTCGCTGTATTGAAGAAATTCCATTAGCATCTCGAAAGAAATTTGAAAGAGTTAGAGATTGTTCGTATATGCATATGCATGCTAGCAGACGAAGAGAAGATTCTCTGTTATACAAGAAAGAGGTGGCTGAACTTTTAACAAAAGAAAGTTATTTATCTCTTTATTTTAAATAGAATTATTTTTAAATTTGATTAATAAAGCAGACGAACCTTTATGATAATAGTTTTTTATATTTATAATAAAACCAATAACATGAATAACACCTCATATATACGCAGTTAAACCTGTCTATAGCGCTCCCTCTAAATAGCGCCTCCCTCTCTATAACGCCCGATTTTAAATACGTAGTACGATGCGATTTACATTAAAAGTGACCTGTCTATAGCACCCTATTTTGGTGAGTCCCAAGAGGGGGCGCTATAGACAGGTTTAACTGTACATCAAAAGTGACCTGTCTATAGCACCCCCTCTCTATAGCACACTATTTTGGTGAGTCCCAAGAGGGGGCGCTATAGACAGGTTTAACTGTACATTAAAAGTGACCTGTCTATAGCACTCCCTCTCTATAGCACCCTATTTTGGTGAGTCCCAAGAGGGGGCGCTATATACAGGTTTAACTGTACATTAAAAGTGACCTGTCTATAGCACCCCCTCTCTATAGCACCCTATTTTGGTGAGTCCTAAGAGGAGGCGCTATAGACAGGTTTAACTGTACATTAAAAGTGACCTGTCTATAGCACCCCCTCTCTATAGCACCCTATTTTGGTGAGTCCCAAGAGGGGGGCGCTATAGACAGGTTTAACTGTACATTAAAAGTGACCTGTCTATAGCACCCCCTCTCTATAACACCCTATTTTGGTGAGTCCCAAGAGGGAACGCTATAGACAGGTTTAACTGTACATTAAAAGTGACCTGTCTATAGCACCCCCTCTCTATAACACCCTATTTTGGTGATTCCCAAGAGGGGGGCGCTATAGACAGGTTTAACTGTACATTAAAAGTGACCTGTCTATAGCACCCCCTCTCTTTAGCACCCTATTTTGGTGAGTCCCAAGAGGGAACGCTATAGACAGGTTTAACTGTACATACAAATGCTTATATAGAAATGGATGTCGTTTTAGACAAGTTTATTAAACAGGTCATTCTTCTATTGTGCAAATATAAACACTTATTTGAATATTACATTTGCATATCTTTCGTTTATATATGTAAATCAATTATTTCTCTCTTTATCCACTTCTAAAAGAGATGTTTTTATATATACTCATAGACAAAACTTAAGGAAGTGGAACGTTTTTGATATCACAGTCGTCTGTTTTTTTTTTTTTTTTTTTTTTTACGAAGATATAAACAATTTTGTTCACATTTCATAAAGATCACTGTAATAACCTTCAGAGTTTTTGTCTCAATCCCGATATATAGCTAAAAGGTACAACTTCCTTAAGTATTGTCCATTAGTGTATATTGGTTATCTCGTGTGTCTTCAATAAAGGTCACTGTAATAACTTTCAGAGTTTTTGTCTCAATCCCGATATACATGCTAAAAGGTACAACTTCCTTAAGTATTGTCCATGAGTGTATATTGGTTATCTCGTGTGTCTTCAAGAAAGGTCACTGTAATAACTTTCAGAGTTATTGTCTCAATCCCGATATACATGCTAAAAGGTACAACTTCCTTAAGTATTGTCCATAAGTGTATATTGGTTATCTCGTGTGTCTTCAATAAAGGTCACTGTAATATCTTTCAGAGTTATTGTTTCAATCCCGATATACATGCTAAAAGGTACAACTTCCTTAAGTATTGTCCATGAGTGTATATTGGTTATCTCGTGTGTCTTCAATAAAGGTCACTGTAATATCTTTCAGAGTTATTGTCTCAATCCCGATATACATGCTAAAAGGTACAACTTCCTTAAGTTTTGCTCATGAGTGTATATCGGTTATCTCGTGTGTCTTCAATAAAGGTCACTGTAATATCTTTCAGAGTTATTGTCTCAATTCCGATATACTACATCCTAAAAAGTACAACCTCCTTAAGTATTGTCCATGAGTGTATATTGGCTATCTCGTGTGTCTTCAATAAAGGTCACTGTAATATCTTTCAGAGTTATTGGCTCATTCCCAATATACATGCTAAAAGGTACAACTTCCTTAAGTTTTGTACATGAGTGTATATTGGTTATCTCGTGTGTCTTCAATAAAGGTCACTGTAATATCTTTCAGAGTTATTGTCTCAATCCCGATATACTACACTAGACGAATGGCCCGGGCAACGCCCGGGGTTTACCCGAGTGCGAATATATTTTAAAAACGTTGTCTTGGGTGGTCGCTATTGACAGGGTGGTCTGTATAGACAGGTGGATGTATCACACAGCTGATAACAGGGTTGTCTAGAGTGGTCGCTATAGACAGGGTGGTCTGTATAGACAGGTGGATGTATCACACTGCTGATAACAAGGTTGCCTAAGGTGACCGCTATAGACAGGGTGGTCTGTATAGACAGGTGAATGTAACACACTGATGATAACAGGGTTGCCTAAAGTGACCGCTATAGACAGGGTGGTCTGTATAGACAGGCAGCTGATAACAGGGTTGTCTAGAGTGGTCGCTATAGACAGGGTGGTCTGTATAGACAGGTGTATGTATCACACTGCTGATAACAGGGTTGCCTAAAGTGACCGCTATAGACAGGGTGGTCTGTATAGACAGGTGAATGTAACACACTGATGATAACAGGGTTTTCTAGAGTGGCCGCTATAGACAGGTGTATGTATCACACAGCTGATAACAGGGTTGTCTAGAATGGCCGCTATATACAGGGTGGTCTGTATAGACAGGTGGATGTATCACACAGCTGATAACAGGGTTGCCTAAAGTGACCGCTATAGACAGGGTGCTCTGTATAGACAGGTGGATGTATCACACAGCTGATAACAGGGTTGTCTAGAGTGGCCGCTATAGACAGGGTGGTCTGTATAGACAGGTGGATGTATCACACAGCTGATAACAGGGTTGTCTAGAGTGGCCGCTATAGACAGGTGTATGTATCGCACAGCTGATAACAGGGTTGTCTAGAGGAGGGCAGGGAGGCCACGTGTTCGCTGGCAGCCAATGGGCGCGCATTCTATCCGTGAGCTTCAGACATACAGACAGAATAAGGCAATTATATAAGTAGATGCTAAAAGGTACAAATTCCTTAAATTTTGTCCATGAGTATATCACTCCCTTAGCTATATTTTGTAACATTTAAGCGTGAAGAATACGAAATATCCTACGTGTGTTTTAAAAACCTCAAGAAATATTAAAAAATGACCTTAATGAAAACTGATTGGAAATGCTACAGCCCAGTAAAAGGTCAGAGTCTTTTATATTTTTGGGGTTAAGACTATCCCATCACAATTTTTGAAACAAAAATAATAAATCAATTTAAAAATTTCAAAATAAATACTTTATAATATTTAAATAAGAATATATTTTGAACAGATTAAAAAATTCTAATAGTGATTTTTCGATTACTTACATAATCATCATAAAATTTTTACTTATCAGAAAAACATTGGCTAACCATAAAAATAATCGTTTTTGTTCAATCGAATATTCGAAAACGTTTAAACGAATAATTGGCGAATATCATATACTCCAAGAAAATTCGAATATTTTAAAGCATAGTTTATAATTATTATTTTTAATATATCACAATTTTTGGAATTTATAATTATTTTTCTTAGAATTTTAAAATCAGAAGATGACTCTAGATGAAAATACCAATAAGTTAGTTGAAGATGAAAACAATATTTACGACGATATATTTTTAGATTATGAAGCAGACGATAAAGAACCAACAGCAGAAGAAGAACAACTGAAAGAAAATGTAAACGAAAATATATCAAAAGAATCGAATATTCCAGAAGATTTACAACTAGCAGACGATTCAAATGCATCTTTTGATTATAAATCGATCTATGTTGGAAATGTTGCATATAGCGCTGACAAATTTGATCTAAAAAGGGAATTCGATTCTTTTGGTCGTATTATCAAAATAACTTTTCCTGGTCAAACTTATACTGGCCATAAAGCCTATGCATATATTCAATTTGAATCAGAAGATAGTGCAATGAATGCTGTTTCTCAAATGAACGGCAAAATGTTAAATGAACGTGAAATTAAAGTCAACTTTAAGAGAAATAACATTAAAGGGATTACTAAACGACAGGGAAGCAAATTCTACCGTGGAAGGAATCAAAGATGGGTAAACCAACGTTACAAACCTTACTAATTGTAAATAATAAATTTATATTATGATGAATTAGCACGCCATCTGTTATAAAAATTCGAAACTATTATAAACGCGTATGATTCTTTTAAAATTAAACAATTTATACTGCCCTTACTGCAATATACTCAAAGCATATGTCCATATTTCATCTAAAAATACCCATTCCAAGAGTCTAGCATCAGTATCACTATAAAAGGAATATCGAAAAATGTAATATAACAGCGGTATGGTAGATTAAACTGGCGAAATTACTGGTAGGGTTCACCTCTGATGAGCCAGGTCCTTCTATTAATTTTTTCATTGCAGTAAGGGCAGTAGAAATTGTTTAATTAAAAAAAAATTATACGTGTCTATAATATTTTCAAATACTACATTTAACTATTCTTTTATATAATGTAAGTAAAATGCCTATCTTAAAACAACCATATTGTAAATTATTAAATAAATTTATATCTTTTTTGTATTTGTTGTAATGTTTAGTATGTTTGTATTTTGTATGAAAATTGACAAGTTTATGTATGCAATAGTTCCCTATAAATTATTTTAAAAAGGAAAAATAAGATAAAAAGTTTCTTTTAATATAGGTTTTACAAGCTTTCGAGCAATTTTATACTGCTCTTTAACAGACTAATACTTTATATACAATCTCTAAATAATCTTTATACAAAATAATGGAAAAAAATTGTTATTGGCATGTGCTCTCGTGGATCTGATGCACGCCCGCACTTGCCAATAACAAAATTTTACAATTATTTTTCTATAAAGATCTTTTAAAAATTATACGTAAATTATTTTCCCATTAAAGAGTAGTAAAAAATTGCTCGAAAGCTTGCAAAACCAAAAATTTAAAGAAGCTTTTTAACCTATATTTTATTTTTCCTTTTTCAAATTGATAAGTTACTTTAAAAAAAAATTTTAAATGTCATACACGATATTTTGCAATTTGACTGATGTAGCTAAACAAAAAAAAAACATTTTATTTTTAGGATACCATTTTATATGCTTTATAGACTTATATTTAATGTTTTACGTTTCAAACTTTCAGGTATAAATAAACGAGATATCTACAGGAATAAAAACGGTCGTTTATACCCTAAAGCTTGAAATGTAAAATATATAATACTCATCCTTGGTCATTTTATTTTTCTAATATAATATGCTTACTCATATACAACTTTTAATTCTTTAAAAACAAATTTGTTATTTTTGATATATTTTCCCTAAATCAACATATCCAATAATTTAATTTAAAAGACATATATTGGATCAAAATATAATTTATTTTACCAATATTTCAGTTGGCTGAACGTCAATGTGTGTGTCAACAACAAACTCAGCGCCACATAACTTCAACAGTAAAAATATTTTTAAAACTTAATTCTATTGACGTCATGTGGCGCTGAGTTTGTTGTTGACACACATTAAATATGTTATAATACCTTGATAATGGTTGGCGTTCAGCCAACTGAAATATTGGTAAAATAAATGATATTTTGATACAATATATGCCTTTTTATTTAAAGATTTTTTTATGGATTGCTCTATTTTCAATATACAATAGTATTTAAATAATTCGAACGCTTTTTAATTCGAAAAACGTCTTTAATTCAAATATTTATTTTGGTCACTAAACTTTTAAGCCTTTCATTATAAACGTTTTTAATTCGAATATTTTGATTATTCGAATTTTTTATTTTTTGGTTCTCTTTTGGCTTCGAATTATTCAAGTTCGTCTGTATTTATTTAACCATTCATTCTTTAAGGCTTCCAATTATAGTACCAAAAAAAAACCAACCTTTATTAGGTACCGCTCAAAAATAACAACCTAGATCAAAGTATTTATTCTATATACAGTTAAACCTGTCTATAGCGCCTCCCTCTCTATAGCGCCCGATTTTAAATACCTAGTACGATGCGATTTACATTAAAAGTGGCCTGTCTATAGCACCCTATTTTGGTGAGTCCCAAGAGGGGGCGCTATAGACAGGTTTAACTGTATATACTAGCCGAATGACCCGGGCAACGTCCGGGTTTTACCCGATTAAAGTTTTTATTCAAATACTATTTGCTACAATTATAAATTGGCGCCGTCGATGTCACTCTTGTGTCCCGCTCCAAACTTTGTGTCTGAGAAGCGATATTTTTATAGAGAGATGATCTGGCTTTGTGTTTTCTGCTCGAATGAATGTTTTTCTGTTAGGATTTTGTTCCTACATACTAAAAATGAACTGGCTTCACCCGTGGTCTCTGTTTTTTGAAATTTTTCCGATATAATTTTGTATCTAATAATCAAACATGATTCAGCAATATTGTCATCATTTTTTGACTAAAAAACACCTATCTTTGCTCAGAACTTGTCAATTTCAAATTTTCTTTGCTAAAAATGCGACAAATATCTCTTTCAGATTTTACTCTATGTCCTGTTAAAACACGTTTTACATGTACATTAGGTCAGCTGATATTATTTCCCATCTTCACCGCTAGAGGCGCTGCTTGCGAGCGAAAGGGAAAATTTGCAACGTAAATTTGCAAATAACTCGAAGAATATTCGGGATAGAGACCTGAAATTTTCACTATAAGTTTTTCCAGATTCTACTCGATACACTGTTAAAATTTAAGCCAGATTAGTTACGTATTGTGGACGTGTATAGCCGACAAACATACATACATTTCATACATACATATATACATATCTTTAATTAAAAAGACATATTGGATCAAAATATCATTTATTTTACCAATATTTCAGTTGGCTGAATAATTGGCTGATATTTTGATCCAAAATATGCCTTTTTATTTAAAGATTTATTTATGGATTGCTCTATTTTCAAAATAAATACATATATACACTGACTTTTATATATATATAGGGATTATTAATTTTTTCATAAATTTTAATTAATTATATTTTGCTACCATAAAAACTTCCCTCATTGCTTATATCTTATAAACGATTTTTTTTAGAGTTAAATTAATTGCTGTGTCATCCTGAAGTTTTGTATTTGCTAATTTTCTACGTGGCTATATTTACAATGAGGGATGTGGTTATATAAAAGGGTATAATTATAAGGTTATAATTGTATTTTATACTAGCGGATGTACCCGGGTTTTACTCGAGTGAAAGTTTGCCAAACGAATATTTAATAAATATTTAGCGAGCAAACATCCACTATTTACTGAATCGATATATATATACACCTATCCCCCGATTTACACGTTTTTCTCAGGAACGTATCTACCGTGTAAATCGGGGCATAGGTGTATTTGATAAATATTTAGCGAGCAAACATCCACTATTTACTGAATATTTACTAAATTTTTATTAATTTAGAATTAATATGTAACACACAATTATTTACAACTACACTGTTGTATATAAATCTCTCTATCTTTCATATATAAAATAATAATCTATAATATTAAATATAAGTATTTGCTGTATATATACTGAATGTAATATTTAAATCAAAGATTCAATTCTTTCATTGGCCTTGTAGAACGAGAGTGGTGTACGCGTGCTCGCATGTTCTAGTGAAAAACACAAACATCCTCGATAAAGAGAGGCGAGTTGCCCTTCGAAATATTGGAACAATAAAATAATTAGAAATCCAATATTTGCATCTTTTTTAAATATAATTTTAATTATGGATTGCCAAATCTTCAATATATATATATATGGAAGAATTTATTCCAAATAACTTTATTAGGTGACACCGCTCAAAAAGAGCAACCTAGATCATCATATTTACTGTGGGGGATGTACAGGATTTGTTCATTTACAATTTATATTGATGTCGTTGGGTTCTTGAGGATATTGTTCTTGAGAAGGTCTTGTCTGGCTTGTTTGATATTCAAGGTGGGTTTATTTTTCCACTTTTCGTCATTCTGGCTTAATTGATTGAGAATTTGTCTAGGTTTTAAATTTCTTATTTTCCGCATTTGCGAGAATTTATTGTCGTATTTTTAGCCAAAAATAAAAATTGACCAAGTACTGGGGAAAAATAGTTATTTTTTAATTCAGAAAATGATGCTGCAATATCGCTGTATCATGGTTGATTGTTAGAAACTAAATTCTTTCAGGGAAAATTCCAAAAATCAGACCACGGGCGAAGCCAGTTCATTATTTTTAGTAGGAAAGAATAAGATTATAACAGCAAAACATTCATTCGAGCAGAAGACACACAAAGCCATGTCATTTCCATATATACAGTTAAACCTGTCTATAGCGCCCCCTCTTGGGACTCACCAAAATAGGGTGCTATAGAGAGGGAGTGCTGTAGACAAGTCACTTTTAATGTACAGTTAAACCTATCTATAGCGCCCCCTCTTGGGACTCACCAAAATAGGGTGCTATAGAGAGGGAGTGCTATAGACAAGTCACTTTTAATGTACAGTTAAACCTATCTATAGCGCCCCCTCTTGGGACTCACCAATATAGGGTGCTATAGATAGGGGGTGCTATAGACAGGTCACTTTTAATGTACAGTTAAACCTGTCTATAGCTCCCCCTCTTGGGACTCACCAAAATAGGGTGCTTTAGAGAGGGGGTGCTATAGACAAGTCACTTTTAATGTACAGTTAAACCTGTCTATAGCGCCCTCTCTTGGGACTCACCAAAATAGGGTGCTATAGAGAGGTCACTTTTAATGTACAGTTAAACCTATCTATAGCGCCCCCTCTTGGGACTCACCAATATAGGGTGCTATAGATAGGGGGTGCTATAGACAGGTCACTTTTAATGTACAGTTAAACCTGTCTATAGCGCCCTCTCTTGGGACTCACCAATATAGGGTGCTATAGAGGGGGTGCTATAGACAGGTCACTTTTAATGTAAATCACATCGTACTACGTATTTAAAATCGGGCGCTATAGAAAGGGAGGCGCTATAGACAGGTTTAACTGTGTATATTGTTTTTTTTTTTCTCAATATAGAACAATCCATATATAAATCTTTAGATAATAAAAAAGCATAACATATTGATTGAATTAAATATTTATTTGCCAATATTTTGGTTGGTTGTACGCCAACTTTATCAAGACATTACGTTTTTTATATATAAACAAACTCAACGCCGCATAGTGTTATAATATCACAGTTAAAAACTATAAAACATTATGTGTCTCTGAGTTTGTTTAAACGAAAAAAATAAAATGCTTTAATAAAGGTTGGTGTTCAGCTAACCGAAATATTACCAAATAGATCTTCCATTCAATCTAATATATGTATTTTTATTTTCTAATGATCATTAGATGATAAATGTATATGATAATGATCATTATTATTATTATTATAACATGGGATGGAATAGTAACAAAATATAACAAACAATATAGGAAGGAAATAAACATAAGAAAAAGGGACTTCGCATATATTCAATCCCTGGTGCTAAAAAAGACGATGGAAATTATCTCGACAGAAAAGAAGAATGAACCTTACGATAAGTTACAGAGAAATAAAGAAATTGAAGCCATGGATATATTGTTGGAACGATGTAGGGAGCTGGCATGTGATGACGAGGAAGGTGGAACACCGGACATGGAGCACAGGGATACGACGACCATAGAAGAGATCCAGGAGAACGACCTAGAGCAGATGACAGGAGACCTGACAGACAAGAATCAAGGCCAGGGGATCATCTTTTCGAGGAGCCACTAGGAGAGGCCATAGAAAGACTGCTGGAGAGCTGCAGGACATCAGGGGACCATAACGGCAAGGGACCAGGAGTCAAGATACCAAATGTAAATATCTTTGTTTACTTTTACTGTTGTCATTTATTGAAGTTGTAAATAAAAATATGTAAATAGACTGACTATTCGCTACACTTTTTAGAGAAAAACTTGTAACCTTTTTGAAAAATAAATTTTATAATAATAAAAATAAATAATAGAAAACATGATATAAAATAAATCACTAAAAGAGCACCAATTCAATATATAATCAAAATACTATTTTACATAATTATATTATGATGCATCAGCACGCCATCTGTTATCAAAATACGAAACTATTATAGACACGTATGATTCTTTTTGAAAATAAAACAATATTTACTGCCCTTACTGTAATGGAAAAATTAACGGGAGGGCCTGGCTTATCAGTGGTGAACTCTCCCAGCGTTTTCGCCAGTTTAATTTTTTTTCATTACAGTAAGGGCAGTAGAAATTGTTTAATTTGTAAAAGAATCATACGCGTCTATAATAGCTTCAAATATACATATTATAAATTATTTTATTTTGTTGTTGAAAAAGATAGAGAATTGAAGGTGCAGTCGTGAAAAATAGGAAATAAATTATTCACCCACACACACACATCAAGTAGTTTTTATTTTGAATTACTTGAAGCAAATTGCACATAAAATTATTTATCACAGTAATATATAATTTATAAAATGAATCCTATATTTGTGAATTAAAAAAGGGTAGCTTAACTATACCTATTTACAACAATATTCAAAGTATTCTAAATCTATGGTTAAAAAATGTAGAACAGTCAATAAATGAAAATAAAATATATGGTTTTTTTTAATAAATAATTGCATTTTAGATTATATAATATACATAATTTCATAAAAATTTAGAGAGAGAGATATGAAATAGATATAAATGAAAGAAAATTTATTTAAAATATTATATATGTATAAAAATTGTACAAAAGAATGAAATTGTACTTAGATCAGGAGGATAAATTAAGAAAAAGATATCTCCTGATTGTGTAACTAGAAGTTGCTGATGGCTAACGCCATCTGTCGGAATAAATATATACAGTCTAACTTGAATAATTCGAAGCAGAAGGAACCAAAAGAAAAAAAATCAATTTATCCAAAAATTCGAATTAAAAATCGGAAATTCTAAGGAACCAAGATAAATATTTGAATAAAAGACATGCGAATTATCAAAGTTCTACTGTAATATCTTTTGATTTTTTAATTATTCCAGAATTGTACAAATTTCCATTTATGATTAATCTATAAAAACTAACTACGTACGCGTTTCGGGTTGTTGGCCCTCATCATCGTGATGTAAGCTGTTTCTTAACGACAAAAAAAAACTGGTCATTCAGAAGGCATCGTGAAAAATCATGAAACTTTTCTTGATTTAAATCAAGAATGGGTATTTGTACAATTCTTGGAATAATTAACAATAATACAGTGGAACTTTGGATAATTCGCATGTCTTTAATTCGTCTATTTATCTTGGTCTCTAGAATTTCCGTTTTTAATTCAATTTTTTTGGATAATTCGATTTTTTTTTTCTTTTGGTCACTTGATCTTCGAATTATTCAAGTTTGACTGTATATATATTTATTCCAACAGAAGACGAAAGCCATCAGCAACTTTTATTTACACAATCAGTAGATGTCTTTTTAATAATTTAACACCGTTTTTTTAACATAGGGAAATCAATGTTGATGCGATGTTGAAGGCTTTAACAAGTTAGACCTTCTACGTGCAAATATTTTCATTTGCCTCTTCTTTGAGAAATCGCTAACTCCAGGAATATTAATTCTCTTCAAGCTTACTTGTAATGGACGTCTTTTTAATAAATATCCATTCATCTCATAAACTGCTCTTCTAGCTTCTTCGTCATTAGAAAATCTAATATAAGCGTAAGCTCTATGATATGATCCAATTTTTCCTGGAAAACTTATTTGTCTGATATTTCCAATAGTGTTAAAAAGTAGGTGTAGATCTAGTTTTTCGACACTGTAATCTACATTTCCAACGTAAATGGAAGTTGGATCGTATTCTGGTTCTACTTGTGTGTTTGATGCTGTTGTTGATGTATCTTGTTTATCTTCTGATTCCACTTCGTTTTGTTTATTTTCTTCGTTTGCTGGTGAAACTTCTATTTCAGATGTTTCTTCAACTTCTGAATTAACTTGTTTTTCTTCTGTTACCTCTTCTTTTTGTTTAATATCTTCGTTTGCTGGTGAAACTTCTTTTTCAGATGATTCTTCAACTTCTGAATTAACTTGTTTATCTTCTGTTACTTCTTTTTGTTTAATATCTTCGTTTTCTGGTAACACTTTGGATGATATTTCAACTTTTGATTCTTCAATTACCTCAACTTCATTCTGAAGTTTATCTTCTGATTGATGTTCTGATACTTTGATATCGTCTGACATTATATTCGTAGTAATTTTTATACTACCTATTCTAAATTTTTCAAAGTGGAATTCTTTATTTTTTATAAGTTAAAAAAAAAAATCAGAAAAAAGAATCAAATATAAAAAAAGGATTCTAATTAATTGATATACATAAAAAAGAAAATTTTCAAATATAAACTGATTATTAAGAAAATAATTATCTGTTCTATGAAATATAAATTTATTTTCAATTTATTTAAAAAATGAAATTATATATTTTTCTTAATATATTTTGAATATGCTTTTTAAAATAATTTTCGATGGTCCAGGGGATCTGGGTTATAAATCTAGCTCTCTGTTTGTTTTTTAATGAATAAAAAAAATGTGAAAATCTATATATATATATAAATGAATGTCTGTGTGTGTGTGTTCTCTATAGATTCAAAAACCATACATCCAATCGCCGTGAAATTTTGGGATATTATTAGGCATATCCCCGGAAAGGTTTTCGAAAAATAATTTCTTGAATATCTTTAATATCCTCAGATTTATTTGCAGATTTGTAGCTTTAACTCGCAAGCAGCGCCACCTTGCGACGGAAACTTTGGGAAGTTATTTAGTATAGTACTGGGAAGGTTTCTAGCAAATAAAATTTTTGAAATAACTTTTCGCTTTAAAATAATCAAGATAAATATTCTAATTTATCTGTTATAATTCAACAATCTGCTCTAAATATTATCATGATGATACGATGATTTTTTTAATGTAGAAAATTAGGAAAGACAAAATTCAGGATGACACGGCAATTTATTTGAGACAAGAATAATGATACAATTCCAAGGCAAGATACTATTCCTTTAACTTCCAATTACCGAGGGAACCAATTAATATTGATTTTATTCAACTTATCGAGTATTTTTCAAGGGACCGGGAAAAAATTTTCACTTTATCGAGAGATTCGTTAGAAAAACCTTTACTCGGGTAAAACCCGGGCGAAGCCGGGTACGTCCGCTAGTATAATATACGGTATAAATATCAAATATAGTGTAATGATCTTTATTTAGAAATTAAAAACTGATAGATATTTCATATGACTGGTCAAAATAATTATTATTTTAATCATCATCTTCCTACATCTTTTGTTTTCTGGCTTTGGTAAACAATGACCGCGTCGTTAGTTAGACTTTATAATTAAATTTGTTACTATTAACTACTATATTAAATATAATACTTTAATACCCCTACTATATATATTAAATACTATTAATGTTGTCTAAATAAATACATACATAAAAGCATTAATGTGAGTTACAATAATTTGTTAACAACGACGAGGTAACCCTAAATACACAACAGTATTTTGGCGACGAGCACGGGATCTTCCAATTAAAGATAAGTAAACATTTTTAGTTTCAAAATGTCTATTTTTACAATTGAAAAATTTGATGAGTCTACAGAAAGTTGGGAGAGATACACAGAAAGATTAGAGTATTTCTTTGAGGCAAATAACATTGATCAAAATAAAAATAAAGCTATTTTCTTGACCTTGCTAACTCCAACTGTGTACAACCTTTTATATGATCTTTGCATTCCAAAAAAATATCTGATGTAGAAAATACTTACCCAGTTCTAGTGAGCAAATTAAAATAAACATTTCAATCCCACCCCATCTGCTATCGTCGAACGTTCAAAGTTTACAAATAGAGCAAGGATGCCAGGTGAAAAAAAAGTCAACATACATTGCTGAATTAAAGAAGATGGCATAATATTGCAAATTTGGGTTTACATTAGATGAAGCTATCCGTGATAGACTAATAGCTGGAATCGAGAGAGGATGACAGCATTCAAAGAAAACTGTTAGGGGAAGGTGATAGTTTGACCCTGCATAAAGCTATAGAAATTGCTCTTGCTTTGGAAGCAGCAGCACAAGATGCAAAAGATTTACAAAGTCAAAGAAATCCAGAGGTTGTTAAGAAATTTAAGCAAGGTAATTGGAGATTAAAGCCATCTACTACAGGAAAGATTACCAAGTCAGAAAACTACACATGCATAAGATGTGGATCTAAGGATCATAAGCAAGATAAATGCCCTCATTTGAAAGCCAAATGTTTCAACTGTGGTAAAATTGGACATTTGGGGAGGAGTTGTCTAAAAAAAAAGCCACAACGCAATTCTACTGCAAATAAGGATAGAAATAAAGTACACGCCATCGCAGAGACGGAAATCACAGCACAGTCAAATCTTCAAAATTATAAATTTATGGAGAACAACCGATCCAATTAAGATTGAGGCACAAATCAATGATAAGATACTGTCATTGGAATATGATACTGGTTCTGCCTACAGCCTCATATCCGACTCCACTCGAAGGTTATTTAAACTACCTAATCCATGTCCTGCCGATCCATTAAGAGTTAAGTTGGCAACCTACAGTGGCCAACGCTTGCAAGTGTTAGGTACATTGGATGTGCCTGTACAATACCAGAATAGTACTCAGACCCTACCACTGATGGTTGTTGGAGGTGAAGGTCCTAGCCTTTGTGGTCGGAATTGGATGGAAGCATTGGGAATACTACCAACCCAGCCATACAAGGTTGACATGATTAAAGTAACAGAAAACAACCTGCCAACACAGCTACATAGATTTAAAGAACTGTTCAACCCTGGCTACGGTGTGTTCAAGGGGATAAAAGCTAGATTGCTAGTTGATCCTGAAATGAAACCAATATTTTTCAAGTCACGTCCTATTCCTTATGCGCTCAAGGAGAAGATTTCTAGAGAGCTTGATAGATTAGTCAAGGCGGGAGTTTTGAAACCCGTGCGACATGCTGAATGGGCCGCTCTGATTGTTCCAGTTCTGAAGTCTGACCAGACTATTCGAATTTGTGGAGATTTCAAGATTACTGCGAACCAAGCCCTTAAAGTGGATCAATACCCTTTACACAAAGCCGAGGATATTTTTGCAGCTTTATCTGGTGGTGAGAAATTCAGCAAAATAGACCTCAGAGATGCCTACAACCAATTAGAACTTGATGAATCTCAGCTTTATAAGTCATCAATACGCATCAGGGTTTATACAAGTACACACGACTCCCGTTTGGAATATCTTCAGCTCCAACATTGTTCCAAAAACAGATGCACATACTTCTAAAAGGAATTCTCATGGTTTTCTGTGCACTAGATGACATCCTAATTACTGGGAAAAATAATCAAGATCATCTGAAGAATTTGGAGTGCGTACTTCAAAGAATCCAAGAGGCCGGGTTAAAGCTGAGAAAGGATAAATGTTCATTTCTGGCACCATCACTAGAGTATCTAGGTCATAAACTTGCAAAGGAAGGTCTCCAACCATTGCCATCTAAGGTTGAAGCTATACAAGGCGCTCCAAGTCCAACCAACCTGACGGAGTTACGAGCATTCTTGGGTTTACTTACGTATTATTCAAGATTTATTCCTAACATGTCTTCCATTTTAGCACCATTATACAACTTGCTAAAAAAGGAACAGAAGTGGAAATGGGAAACCCCAGAAGAAATAGCATTCAAGGACATTAAAGAAAAATTAGTCCAGTCAACCTTACTAGTACATTTCGATCCTCGAAAGAGACAAATTCTATCTTGTGATGCTTCCGGAGTAGGCATTGGTGCTGTGCTATCCCAAGTAAGGGGACAATGATATACGTCCAGTGGCATTTGCATCTCGTACACTCACTCCAGCGGAGAAAAAGTACTCACAATTGGAGCGGGAAGCCTTAGGAATTGTATTTGGAGTGACAAGGTTTCGCAACTACTTGTTAGGAAATAGTTTTACTCTTCGCACAGATCACAAGCCGTTGGTAACCCTATTTTCAGAGAATAAGGGGATTCCAACTATTGCGGCAAACCGTATCCAAAGATGGGCCATCCTTTTATCTGCTTATCAGTACAAGATTGAGTACATCAAGGGCACCTCCAATACAGAAGCTGATGTCTTAAGCCGACTTCCCATGTTCACTCCTGAACAAAATCCAAAGGAACATGATTCAGAATCTGTGGAAATGGTATTACTGATGGACGCTTTAGACAGTTCTCCAGTTACATCTGATGATATTTGGGCAAGCTTACCAGGAGATCCTGCTTTAAGACAAGCCTTGGATCATACTCTTCAAGGTTGGAGTGAAGAAACACTGAAGGAAATGGAACTCATGCCTTACTGGAGCCGTAGATATGAACTAGGAGCCTGTGAAGGTCTGCTATTCTGGGGAAATCGTGTCATCATTTCTACAAATTTGAGAGCCAAAATGTTGGATGAATTACACAATAGTCATCAAGGCATTGTTGGTTTAAAAAGTGTCGCCCGAACTTTGTTTTGGTGGCCTGGTTTGGGCAAGGATATTGAAGAGACCGTTAGACGGTGTAACTGCTGCCAAAGCCATGCCAGCATGCCACCCCGAACTACACCAGTCAATTGGCATCCCACCAACCAACCCTGGGATAGAGTTCATATTGATCATCTGGGGCCATTTGAACAAAACCTGTACTTCATTGTAGTGGACGCATGTACTAAGTGGATAGAAGCCATTCCTGTTCCTAACACTTCCACAAGAGAAACCATTGAACAACGCTGTCTATTTACCAGGTTTGGCATTCCAAGAACACTAGTATCTGAGTACATGCGTACATGCTTACATGCTTAGTACATGCGTCCACTACAATGAAGTACAGGTTTTGTTCAAATGGCCCCAGATGTTCAATATGAACTCTATCCCAGGGTTGGTTGGTGGGAGGCCAATTGACTGGTGTAGTTCGGGCTGGCATGCTGGCATGGCTTTGGCAGCAGTTACACCGTCTAACGGTCTCTTCAATATCCTTGCCCAAACCAGGCCACCAAAACAAAGTTCGGGCGACACTTTTTAAACCAACAATGCCTTGATGACTATTGTGTAATTCATCCAACATTTTGGCTCTCAAATTTGTAGAAATTATGACACGATTTCCCCAGAATAGCAGACCTTCACAGGCTCCTAGTTCATATCTACGGCTCCAGTAAGGCATGAGTTCCATTTCCTTCAGTGTTTCTTCACTCCAACCTTGAAGAGTATGATCCAAGGCTTGTCTTAAAGCAGGATCTCCTGGTAAGCTTGCCCGAATATCATCAGATGTAACTGGAGAACTGTCTAAAGCGTCCATCAGTAATACCATTTCCACAGATTCTGAATCATGTTCCTTTGGATTTTGTTCAGGAGTGAACATGGGAAGTCGGCTTAAGACATCAGCTTCTGTATTGGAGGTGCCCTTGATTCGGTTCACTTCCGAAGAATTCAGACAGTTCATGACAATAAATGGTATCCGTCACCTAGTGACCTACAAATCAGGACCAAAATGGGACCAAGCTAGCATTCAAGGCACTACGGGAAACCGTCTAGTTACATTACAAACAGCCAAAGGACAAGTTATAAGACATTGGAACCAAATACGGAGATCTCACATTCCTGGGAAGAGAAGTGAATCTACTGAAGACCACGCCGGAGTCTCCGAGCCTGATATAATCACCGAATCAGAGGAACTGATTCCTCAACGCCAGGAAGTGACATCGGAGCCACAGTCTTCTACCGAACCAGTCCAGAGTCCCCAGACTATTACACCACTGGATCCAGTGAATCCCTTCCTGAGATCTAGTAGGATTCGGAAACCACCTACAAGATTGGATTTATGAATAGTTCCGCTCTTTCGAAGAGGAGACGATGATAGATATTTCATATGACTGGTCAAAATAATTATTCTTTTATCATCATCTTCCTACATCTTTTGTTTTCTGGCTTTGGTAAACAATGACCGCGTCGTTAGTTAGACTTTATAATTAAATTTGTTACACTATTATATATATTACTACTACTATATATATTAAATACTATTAATGTGTGTGTTGTCTAAATAAATACATCAATAAAAACATTAATGTGAGTTACAATAATTTGTTAACAACGACGAGGTAACCCTAAATACACAACAAAAATATATGATGTTTTGAGATTTTTTTCCAACATATAATATTTTTTCTTAATATATAAAATATGTTTATTATATATATGTGAAAAATCATCAGAAACTTGTTACACGATCAGGAGATGCCTTTTTCTTAATATTTAATTATATTCGAAACGTGTTTACACAAATAAAAACTTTTCGAAAACTTTATGTAACTTATGCTGCATATTCTCGTGCAAATATAAAAATAAACATATAATTAGATAGAAGGAGAAAGTCTATGAAGGAATTGAGAGATATATTTAAACCCAGGTTCCAGTAGAGAAGGACGCTATCTACCCAGTGTGGAAAATTATATAATAGAACATTACCCAGTTAATTAAAAAATGACAGCAACGAAGCAGATTTTTTTATAGAACTTTATTGAGGAGATATGATTTGAAAGCTACTTCAAAAATTATTGCTATGCATTTATATTACCAAAAGACCGAATAAACCTGGATTTTTCACTTTAAAAAAATGAGCACATGAAAAAAAAAAAACTTGTAAAAATAATATTTTGATAAATTACCTTTATTAAAATTCAACATGTTAAAAACTTCGACGGATTTTATTGTTAATAATTTTTAGAAAATAGGAATGCTCTATTATGAAATTAAGGACCTTTTAACGATTATTTTACTCTGTATTAATTTCGATTCATAAAAATTGTTAACAAACCAAAAGTTTGTAAACACCGTCACATTTTTTGGTGCACTGTTTTTAATTTGTTTAATTGGTTCGTTATTGGTGTAAAATTATAAAATGTAAGTAAGCTTTAAGCATAATCGATCAGAACATTATATTAATCAAAATCACCAAAAAGCTTATTCACCTTCATTTATATGCGAACATATCACCAAGAACACTAAACAATTAAATTACCCATAATTCACAAATATTAAAATATAAGTAATAATATCTGTTTTTTGCATAAATAATAAAAATATTTAAACATTCAAAATTATTCAGTTTAATTTACAAATACTAAATCGTATCTATTTTTAGCCAAACGCTGTCATTCCTTTTAAAATAAAAAATTCATTGAATGATAATTATTTAATAATTCAATTTATTTTTGCAAAGAGACATTTCAATTATTTATTTCGGATAATAACTGTCACTTCTTTTTATTTGTCTTTTGATGAATTTAATAAATATTGTGCTATTATAGATTCATGTATATTTGATTTTAAATGATTAAATATATTAATTACACGTCTAACTTTAAATATAAATATAATAATTATCATTATATGCATTTAAATATATTTATCAGAAATATAAAAATTAATTAGCATAAAAATGAAGGCTTATGATTAACCCAAAAGATGTTTCTTCATATCTCTCTCTTCTTTCTTATCTCAAAAATGTTTAATTACTATAAGCTCTATATCACAAATTTAAAATTAAATTATTCAATCAAGTTTAATTTTAATCAATATATTTTAATATACTCTTATTTGAAAAAAACAATAAAAAATATATAATAAAAGAAAATAAGACCTAATCCAAATAATTTATTAGTGTGTGACATTTCGGCAACAGCATTGTCACAATCTTTTTTTAAATTCTTTTGTCTGATGATGATGGTCTTCAGACAAAAGTACTGAATGGTAGTACTTTCGTCTGAAGATGGTAACAATGCTGTTACCGAAACGTCACACACTATTTATTTGGTCTTATTACCTTGTGATTAAATTATTTCGATTAGGTCTTATTTTTTTGGATTAAAAAAAAAAAAAAAAAAGGTTTTTTTTTTGCTTATTCCTAGTACACGTGGTACAGGCCATGATAATCATGGTGGGTACTTAGCGACTGTTTTACTGTAAGCGCACCACATGTCTACACATGGTACAGGCCATGATAATCATGGTGGGTAGAAGTTGATGACTGTTTTTACTGTAAGTACACCACATGTCTACGCATGTGAAAAGCAGTTCGACTTTTACACTTACAAATATGCCAGAGCCCCGTTTGGTTACTTGCACTCGCTGGTGGGGTTGGAACTTTTGCAAGAATCGGGGGCCATTGGAGCATTTTTTTTTAACAGCAAAAAGTGTCCAATGCGGGAATCGAACCCGGGTCGTAGTGGTCGAAAACCAAACGGTTTAACCAGCCTTCCACCGACCCCCTAAAAAAAAAAAAAGGTAAATAATGGTTGTTGTCTCTACCGCAGGAATGAAGCCACTAAAAAGAGCAAGAGACTGATCATAAAGAAAGAAGCCATCACTGAGGATGACGGGGTCCCACCACACAAGAAGGATCTAAAAAGTTGCGACAAGCCACACTGTAAGAGGAATCCTGTCTGCCTAGCCTCAGCTTCTCCCAAGTAAGTCTCACACTGCCCACTCATCAACTCCAGCCGTCACAGCTCTGTGTGCCTAGATGTGCCTATAATTTTTTCACCACCAGGTGGCAGCACCTCTCAGCGGGGGAACATGTCTGCTTCGAGTGTATTGTCTTCTTCCACAGATTGTACGTAAACACTTTGTTTACCCTCTCTTGTTTTATCAAACCTCATTCCTATGTCACACACTGTTTGGATGGTTACAGTAGAACTACCTCACTGACAACACCTAGTTGGAGTGTTCTTTAGGGAGAGATGTCCTCTTACAACAAAGTTGCTAAATACAGTAGAACTACCTCTCTGTAAAGGACAACACCTAGTTACAGAGTATCCTTTAGCGAGAGGTGTCCTCTTACTGAAGAGTTGATAAATACAGTAGAACTAACTCTCTGACAACACCTAGTTACAGAGTGTTCTTTAGGGAGAGATGTCCTCTTACTATAGAGTTGCTAAATACAGTAGAACTACCTCTCTGTAAAGGACAACACCTAGTTACAGAGCCAATGTGTGTTCTTACCAGAAAGTTGCTAAATACAGTAGAACTACTTCTCTGTAAAAGAAAACACCTAGTTACAGTGTCCTTTAGCGAGAGGTGTCCTTTTACTGGAGAGTTTCTAAATAGAGTAGAACTACCTCCGTCTTCTTCTTTCTTATCTCCACTCAATCATATTAGGGCATCAAGCTTGAGATCATGACTGGGTGAGGTAAAATGTGTCTGCCTTTGTCATTAAGACTGGGAGCACTACTCAGTGACAGGCCAACTTAGCTCCAAAGGAAATGGCCGCCTTTGACATGAGGAACATACTCCATTTGCAGCCGCTCCTAACATGGAGTAGGAGCCGTTACAGGGTACTATCAGCATGGCCAGCTTATGCCCAGGTTGTTTAGTGAGCTTGTTACTGCTCCCCCTCCTCTGACATGAGGAACAGAGACCATGTACAACTAACATGGAGTACATCCTGTATCCCTGGAGTCCTTACAGGGAACTATCAGCATGGCCAGCTGAGCCCAGGTTTTTTAGTGAGCTTGTTACTGCTCCCCCTCCTCCTTTTTCATCCAGGCTTGGGACCAGCAAAGGCGAGTTTTAAAGTGGTGCCTCTCTGTAAAGGACAACACCTAGTTACAGAGCCAAAATTATGATCACTTGGGGTTATGAACTGATCAAGATAGAAGCTCTCTTCTGTTGGATGTCCCTTTGATGAGTTTGAATGTACCTCTATATCAGTCCTGTTTCACAGCTGAGCTCTGGGTGCAGGAACAAGGGAGGCTATCCCCAGTACACCTCCTGGTGTGCCAAATGGGTAGACGATCCCCAATCCTGCTTCATCAACGTCAGGACATTTGTGGCCACCATGATCGCCCCCTTCTGGCTGCGTTGTCAGACTTGCTACAAATGGAGGCAGGTGGACATGACCGAACTGCTACCGTCGGGTGTGGAGACTTTCACCTGCGGCACTTTTTTCTCCCAGGTGGGGTTATGGAAGTGTTTCTTATCTCCACTCAACATCAGGGTATCAAGTCTGTAGAGCTTGTTGATGGTGTATGTGCTGGGGATGAGTCTCTTCTTCTTTCTTATCTCCACTCAACAATCATATCAGGGTTTCAAGTCTGTAGAGCTTGTTGATGGTGTATGTGCTGGGGATGAGTCTCTTCTTCTTTCTTATCTCCACTCAACAATCATATCAGGGTATCAAGTCTGTAGAGCTTGTTGAAGGCGTCTGTGCTGGGGATGAGTCTCTTCTTCTTTCTTATCTCCACTCAACAATCATATCAGGGTATCAAGTCTGTAGAGCTTGTTGAAGGCGTCTGTGCTGGGGATGAGTCTCTTCTTCTTTCTTATCTCCACTCAACAATCATATCAGGGTATCAAGCTTGTAGAGCTTGTTGATAGTTTCTGTGCTGGGGATGAGTCTCTTCTTCTTACTTATCTCCACTCAACATCAGGGTTTCAAGTCTGTAGAGCTTGTTGATGGTGTTTGTGCTGGGGATGAGTCTCTTCTTCTTTCTTATCTCCACTCAACAATCATATCAGGGTATCAAGTCTGTAGAGCTTGTTGATGGTGTCTGTGCTGGGGATGAGTCTCTTCTTCTTTCTTATCTCCACTCAACATCAGGGTATCAAGTCTGTCGAGCTTGTTGATGGTGTCTGTGCTGGGGATGAGTCTCTTCTTCTTTCTTATCTCCACTCAACATCAGGGTATCAAGTCTGTAGAGCTTGTTGATGGTGTCTGTGCTGGGGATGAGTCTCTTCTTTCTTATCTCCACTCAACATCAGGGTATCAAGTCTGTAGAGCTTGTTGATGGTGTCTGTGCAGGGGATGAGTCTCTTCTTCTTTCTTATCTCCACTCAACATCAGGGTATCAAGTCTGTAGAGCTTGTTGATGGTGTCTGTGCTGGGGATGAGTCTCTTATTCTTTCTTATCTCCACTCAACATCAGGGTATCAAGTCTGTAGAGCTTGTTGATGGTGTCTGTGCTAGGGATGTGTCTCTTCTTCTTTCTTATCTCCACTCAACATCAGGGTATCAAGCCTGTAGAGCTTGTTGATGGTGTCTGTGCTGGGGATGAGTCTCTTCTTCTTTCTTATCTCCACTCAACATCAGGGTATCAAGCCTGTAGAGCTTGTTAATTGTGTCTCTTCTTTCTTATCTCCACTCAACATCAGGGTATCAAGTCTGTAGAGCTTGTTGATGGTGTCTGTGCTGGGGATGAGTCTCTTCTTCTTTCTTATCTCCACTCAACATCAGGGTATCAAGCCTGTAGAGCTTGTTAATGGTGTCTGTGCTGGGGATGAGTCTCTTCTTCTTTCTTATCTCCACTCAACATCAGGGTATCAAGTCTGTAGAGCTTGTTGATGGTGTCTGTGCTGGGGATGAGTCTCTTCTTCTTTCTTATCTCCACTCAACATCAGGGTATCAAGTCTGTAGAGCTTGTTAATTGTGTCTCTTCTTCTTTCTTATCTCCACTCAACATCAGGGTATCAAGTCTGGAGAGCTTGTTAATTGTGTCTGTGCTGGGGATGAGTCTCTTCTTCTTTCTTATCTCCACTCAACATCAGGGTATCAAGTCTGTCGAGCTTGTTTGTGGTGTCTGTGCTGGGGATGAGTCTCTTCTTCTTTCTTATCTCCACTCAACATCAGGGTATCAAGTTTGTAGAGCTTGTTGATGGTGTCTGTGCTAGGGATGTGTCTCTTCTTCTTTCTTATCTCCACTCAACATCAGGGTATCAAGTCTGTAGAGCTTGTTAATTGTGTCTCTTCTTCTTTCTTATCTCCACTCAACATCAGGGTATCAAGTCTGTAGAGCTTGTTGATGGTGTCTGTGCTGGGGATGAGTCTCTTCTTCTTTCTTATCTCCACTCAACATGAGGGTATCAAGTCTGTAGAGCTTGTTGATGGTGTCTCTTCTTTCTTATCTCCACTCAACATCAGGGTATCAAGTCTGTAGTGCTTGTTAATTGTGTCTCTTTTTTCTTATCTCCACTCAACATCAGGGTATCAAGTCTGTAGAGCTTGTTAATTGTGTCTCTTCTTTCTTATCTCCACTCAACATCAGTGTATCAAGTCTGTAGAGCTTGTTGATGGTGTCTGTGCTGGGGATGAGTCTCTTCTTCTTTCTTATCTCCACTCAACATAAGGGTATCAAGCCTGTAGAGCTTGTTGATGGTTTCTTATCTCCACTCAACATCAGGGTATCAAGTCTGTAGAGCTTGTTGATGGTGTCTGTGTTGGGGATGACTCTCTTCTTCTTTCTTATCTCCACTCAACATCAGGGTATCAAGCCTGTAGAGCTTGTTGATGGTTTCTTATCTCCACTCAACATCAGGGTATCAAGTCTGTAGAGCTTGTTGATGGTGTCTGTGTTGGGGATGACTCTCTTCTTCTTTCTTATCTCCACTCAACATCAGGGTATCAAGCCTGTAGAGCTTGTTGATGGTTTCTTATCTCCACTCAACATCAGGGTATCAAGTCTGTAGAGCTTGTTGATGGTGTCTGTGTTGGGGATGAGTCTCTTCTTCTTTCTTATCTCCACTCAACATCAGGGTATCAAGTCTGTAGAGCTTGTTGATGGTGTCTGTGTTGGGGATGAGTTGAGCTCAACAATTGGTGAACCACTACAGATATAATCATGGAGGATCATATATAGATTTTTTTTTTCAATCTAAAAATTAGATTACTCCATTGTTGTACTCGAACTTTAAAATTTGTATATATTTAAAATAAAGCGGACACCTCTCCACAAAGGGCAGTTTTCATTTGCAAAATTACCATTTTTACAATTTAGCAACTCTCCAGTAAGAGGACACCTCTCCCTAAAGGACACTTTAGCTCTGTAACTAGGTGTTGTCCTTTAAAGATAGGTAATTCTACTGTATTTAGCAACTCTCCAGTAAGAGGACACCTCTCCACAAAGGGCAGTTTTCATTTGCAAAATTACCATTTTTACAATATATCAACTCTCCAGTAAGAGAATACCTCTTTCTAAAGGACACGTTAACTCTGTAACTAGGTGTTGTCCTTTACAGAGAGTTAGTTCTACTGTATTCAGCAGCTCTCTGGTAAATACAGTGGAATTACCTCTCTTTAAAGGACAACACCTAGTTACAGAGCCAAAGTGTCCTTTAGGGAGAGGTGTCCTCTTACCGGAGAGTTGCCAAATTGTAAAAAAGGTAATTTTGCAAATGATAACTGTCCTTTGTAGAGAGGTGTCCGCAAGCAGGATGTCTGCTAAAGGGAGGTTTTACTGTATTAAATTATTTGGATTAGGTCTCATTTTCTTATATCTATAATCTATAATCCAAATTGTGCTTCATCATATTTTGAACCAAGTTTATGGAACTATAAAGAGTCTCAGCTTCACATCGAAAGCGCCGCTGTGGCTTGTGAACTGCAGTTTGCAGACCCCTGTTTTATACCAATATTGCGCATAACCAAAATCACGAATGTTTGTGCGACCTTTGTAAAATATGATAATTGACTGAGGTGT
The DNA here is from genome assembly GCA_030710605.1 of Cordylochernes scorpioides. Taxonomy (NCBI): domain Eukaryota; kingdom Metazoa; phylum Arthropoda; class Arachnida; order Pseudoscorpiones; family Chernetidae; genus Cordylochernes; species Cordylochernes scorpioides. The sequence continues at coordinate 44,476,815 of CP092870.1, read as the reverse complement.
CTTCCAGTATGATCCATTGAGGAATTCTGGTGTAACCATTACTGAATGTTAACCAAGTGGATATGGTATGCAGAGTTCTGACCCCTGTTTCCTACCTGAAGACCCGGTAAGTTGACAGTTCATCTCTGTCCGACCTGCCATCAATCCTGGCTGGTTCAGAGGGTACAGGAGATCTGTAGGGAGGAATGGCTATCTCTACTCTCCTATTGTCCCCTGCTTCACTGTCCATGGCTGGTAGAACAGCTCAGAGAGTACTCCCCCGCACAGGCCGGACTGATGCCTGGGCTGGAAGACTCCCCTGAGGAACCCCCCAGTCTCCCTCCTCCCTGTAAGTTCACCCTTCACCCCCTACCTTCCAACATACCAACTCCAGTGGTATTGTTTTAATGGGATATAACAAGAACACTACAAAGAAATGAAAAGCAATGTCAGACTGTTACCAAAGTGTCTTCTTCTTGCTTATCCCTAATACACGTGGTACAGGCCATGATAATCATGGTGGGTAGAAGTTAGTGACTGCTTTTACTGTAAGTACACCACATGTCTACATATGGTACAGGCCACGATAATCATGGTGGCTAGAATTTGCTGACTTCTTTTACTGTAAGTACACCACATGTCTACCCATGTGAAAAGCAGTTCGACTTTTCACTTACAAATTGCCAGAGCCTCGTTTGGTTACTTGCATTCGCGGGTGGGGTTGAACTTTTGCAAGAATCAGGGGCCATTGGAGCTTTTTTTTTTCTTAAATCAGAAAAAAAGTGCCCAATGCGGGATAACCAAAGTGTGCCTGGATCATGATATCATCAAGGGGATTCGAGGAAGGATGGTCTAAACCGTTGGTTTTTGATTGCTATGACCCGGGTTTGATTCTCGAATTGGACACTTTTTTCTGATTGAAAAAAAAAAATAAATGCTCCAATGGCCCCCGATTCTGCAAAAGACCAACCCACCAGCAAGTGCAAGAAACCAAACGGCACTCTGACATATTTGTAAGTAAAGTCAAACTGCTTTTCACATGTGTAGACATGTGGTGTACTTACAGTAAAAGCAGTCGCCTACTTCTACCCACCATCATTATCATGGCCTATACCATGTGTAAACATGTGGTGTACTTACAGTAAAAGCAGTCGCCTACTTCTACCCACTAAGATTATCATGGCCTGTACCATGTGTAGACATGTGGTGTACTTACAGTAAAAGCAGTCACATTACTCTACCCACTAAGATTATCATGGCCTGTACCATGTGTAGACATGTGGTGTACTTACAGTAAAAGCAGTCGCTAACTACCCACCATGATTATCATGGCCTGTACCATGTGTAGACATGTGGTGTACTTACAGTAAAAGCAGTCGCTAACTACCCACCATGATTATCATGGCCTGTACCATGTGTAGACATGTGGTGTACTTACAGTAAAAGCAGTTGCTTACTTCTACCCACCATGATTATCATGGCCTGTACCATGTGTACTAAGGATAAGCAAAAAAAATGGCACCATCATCAATGAAATCTGCACCCCTAAATCCCATTCCATGAGATCATAAACTCATGGAATCTGTTCAAATCTTCACGTATACTTCATTGTTTTAAAAATCACTTTTTCTTTTTTTTTTTTACTTATCCTTTTATTAGTCTAAATTAGACAAGATCTTGGAGGTCGTGTTCATAAAGAAGTTCAAGAACTCTTCTTGGTTCTCTGTACAGGGATCCTTTGTCCTTTCCAATACAATTTAGTAAATGTTTGGGAGTGGCCTCTTCGGTTTTGCACCTAGTGCACATTGGGGAAGCTTTTAGCTCCCTCTTTATAGACTAGAGGGCGCAGGTGACCAGATTTCCATCTGGCCAACTTTTTCTTCTTCTTCTTTCTTATCTCCACTCAATCATATTAGGGTATCAAGTTTTGACAACCATCATGACTGGGTGAAGTAGAATGTGTCTGCCTTTGTCATTAAGACTGGGAGCACTACTCAGTGGCAGGCCGACTTAGCTCCAAAAGAAATGGCCGTCTCTGACATGAGGAACATACACCATGTACAGCTAACATGGAGTACATCCTGTATCCCTGGAGACCTTACAGGGTACTATCAGCATGGCCAGCTGAGCCCAGGTTTTTTAGTGAGCTTGTTACTGCTCCCCCTCCTCCTCTTTTATCCAGGCTTGGGACCGGCAAAGGCGGAGCTTCTTGAAAATGAAGAACCAAAACCTTTCCTAAATCTCTTGACTCCCTTCTTTAACGCTTCACTGCTGTTCTTCTGTAATGTTGTTTGATCAACAATATTTATCCTGACATGGACAACACTTTGGGAAGTGGAAAGTTTTGATGTTGCCAATATTCTATGTTTTTAAAGGAGGCAGAGGTTGTTCAGACTCGGTTATCTCGTGTGTCTTCAATAAAGGTCACTGTAATATCTTTCAGAGGTATTGTCTCAATCCCGATATACATGCTAAAAGGTACAACTTCCTTAAGTTTTGTCCATGAGTGTATATTGGTTATCTCGTGTGTCTTCAATAAAGGTCACTGTAATATCTTTCAGAGTTATTGTCTCAATCCTGATATATATACATGCTGAAACATACAACTTCCTTAAGTTTTGTCTCCTTGAGTGTATATTGGTTATCTGGTGTGTCTCCAATAAAGGTCACTGTAATATCTTTCAGAATTATTGTCTCAATCCTGATATACATGCTAAAAGGTACAACTTCCTTAAGTTTTGTCCATGAGTGTATATTGGTTATCTCGTGTGTCTTTAATAAAGGTCACTGTAATATCTTTCAGAGTTATTGTCTGAATCCCGATATACATGTTAAAAGGTACAACTTCCTTAAGTTTTGTCCATGAGTGTATATTGGTTATCTTGTGTGTCTTTAATAAAGGTCACTGCAATATCTTTCAGAGTTATTGTCTCAATCCCGATATACATGCTAAAAGGTACAACTTCCTTAAGTTTTGTCCATGAGTGTATATTGGTTATCTTGTGTGTCTTTAATAAAGGTCACTGTAATATCTTTCAGAGTTATTGTCTCAATCCCGATATACATGCTAAAAGGTACAACTTCCTTAAGTTTTGTCCATGAGTGTATATTGGTTATCTTGTGTCTTTAATAAAGGTCACTGTAATATCTTTCAGAGTTATTGTCTCAATCCCAATATACATGCTAAAAGGTACAATAAAGGTACAACTACTACTGAAATGTCACAGACTATTTATTTATTTGGATTTGGTTTCTTATTACCTTGTGTTTATAATCTATAATCCAAATTGTACTTTATCGTTTGTGGTTTCTATCAAAAGAGAGATTTTATGGGTTTCAGACAACTGCCTCATCTGTCCATTTGCTCCAGTCACCAACACCCAGTCCACCAAAGGCCAGCTGAATGCCGGCTTTGTCAAACCTGACCAGATGGACGTCTTGGAGAGCCAGGAATTCCAACAGTACCTCAGGTAGATAGACAGCGTTGTTGTTGTTTCTTATCCCCTTGGGTAAAGTTTACACTAATACCATGAGTCCATGCTCCTCCAGCTGTTTATAGACAATGTTGTTGTTGTTTCTTATCCCCTTGCATAAAGATTACACCAATTCCATGAGTCCATGCTCCTCCAGCTGTTTATAGACAGCGTTGTTGTTGTTTCTTATCCCCTTGGGTAAAGTTTACACTAATACCATGAGTCCATGCTCCTCCAGCTGTTTATAGACAATGTTGTTGTTGTTTCTTATCCCCTTGCATAAAGATTACACCAATTCCATGAGTCCATGCTCCTCCAGCTGTTTATAGACAGCGTTGTTGTTGTTTCTTATCCCCTTGGGTAAAGTTTACACCAATTCCATGAGTCCACGCTCCTCCAGCTGTTTATAGACAATGTTGTTGTTGTTTCTTATCCCCTTGTGTAAAGATTACACCAATTCCATGAGTCCATGCTCCTCCAGCTGTTTATAGACAATGTTGTTATTGTTTCTTATCCCCTTGTGTAAAGATTACACCAATTCCATGAGTCCATGCTCCTCCAGCTGTTATAGACAGAGTTGTTGTTGTTTCTTATCCCCTTGCATAAAGATTACACCAATTCCATGAGTCCATGCTCCTCCAGCTGTTTATAGACATTGTTGTTGTTGTTTCTTATCCCCTTGTGTAAAGATTACACCAATTCAATAAGTCCATGCTCCTCCAGCTGTTTATAGATAGTGTTGTTGTTGTTTCTTATCCCCTTGCGTAAAGATTACACCAATTCCATGAGTTCATTCTCCTCCAGCTGTTTATAGACAGTGTTGTTGTTTCTTATCCCCTTGTGTAAAGATTACACCAATTCCATGAGTCCATGCTCCTCCAGCTGTTTATAGACAGTGTTGTTGTTGTTTCTTATCCCCTTGTGTAAAGATTACACCAATTCCATGAGTCCATGCTCCTCCAGCTGTTTATAGACATTGTTGTTGTTGTTTCTTATCCCCTTGTGTAAAGATTACACCAATTCCATGAGTCCATGCTCCTCCAGGTGTTTATAGATAGTGTTGTTGTTGTTTCTTATCCCCATGTGTAAAGATTACACCAATTCCATGAGTCCATGCTCCTCCAGCTGTTTATAGACAGTGTTGTTGTTGTTTCTTATCCCCTTGTGTAAAGATTACACCAATTCCATGAGTCCATGCTCCTCCAGCTGTTTAGAGACATTGTTGTTGTTGTTTCTTATCCCCTTGTGTAAAGATTACACCAATTCCATGAGTCCATGCTCCTCCAGCTGTTTATAGACATTGTTGTTGTTGTTTCTTATCCCCTTGTGTAAAGATTACACCAATTCAATGAGTCCATGCTCCTCCAGCTGTTTATAGATAGTGTTGTTGTTGTTTCTTATCCCCTTGCGTAAAGATTACACCAATTCCATGAGTCCATGCTCCTCCAGCTGTTTATAGACAGTGTTGTTGTTGTTGTTGTTTCTTATCCCCTCATGTAAAGATTACACCAATTCCATGAGTCCATGCTCCTCTAGCTGTTTATAGACAGTGTTGTTGTTTCTTATCCCCTTGTATAAAGATTACACCAATTCCATGAGTCCATGCTCCTCCAGCTGTTTATAGATAGTGTGTTGTTGTTGTTTCTTATCCCCTTGTGTAAAGATTACACCAATTCCATGAGTCCATGCTCCTCCAGCTGTTTAAAGACAGTGTTGTTGTTGTTTCTTATCCCCTTTTGTAAAGATTACTCCAATTCCATGAGTCCATGCTCCTCCAGCTGTTTATAGACAGTGTTGTTGTTGATTCTTATCCCCTTGTGTTTAGATTACACCAATTCCATGAGTTCATTCTCCCCCAGCTGTTTATAGACAGTGTTGTTGTTGTTTCTTATCCCCTTGTGTAAAGATTACACCAATTCCATGAGTCCATGCTCCTCCAGCTGTTTATAGACAGTGTTGTTGTTGTTGTTGTTTCTTATCCCCTCATGTAAAGATTACACCAATTCCATGAGTCCATGCTCCTCCAGCTGTTTATAGACAGTGTTATTGTTGTTTCTTATCCCCTTGTGTAAAGATTACACGAATTCCATGAGTTCATTCTCCTCCAGCTGTTTATTGACAGTGTTGTTGTTTCTTATCCCCTTGCGTAAAGATTACACCAATTCCATGAGTTCATTCTCCTCCAGCTGTTTATAGACAGTGTTGTTGTTGTTTCTTATCCCCTTGCGTAAAGATTACACCAATTCCATGAGTTCATTCTCCTCCAGCTGTTTATAGACAGTGTTGTTGTTGTTTCTTATCCCCTTGCGTAAAGATTACACCAATTTCATGAGTTCATTCTCCCCCAGCTGTTTATAGACAGTGTTGTTGTTGTTTCTTATCCCCTTGTGTAAAGATTACACCAATTCCATGAGTCCATGCTCCTCCAGCTGTTATAGACAGAGTTGTTGTTGTTTCTTATCCCCTTGCATAAAGATTACACCAATTCCATGAGTCCATGCTCCTCCAGCTGTTTATAGACATTGTTGTTGTTGTTTCTTATCCCCTTGTGTAAAGATTACACCAATTCAATGAGTCCATGCTCCTCCAGCTGTTTATAGATAGTGTTGTTGTTGTTTCTTATCCCCTTGCGTAAAGATTACACCAATTCCATGAGTTCATTCTCCTCCAGCTGTTTATAGACAGTGTTGTTGTTGTTTCTTATTCCCTTTGTGTAAAGATTACACCAATTCCATGAGTCCATGCTCCTCCAGCTGTTTATAGACAATGTTGTTGTTGTTTCTTATCCCCTTGTGTAAAGATTACACCAATTCCACGAGTCCATGCTCCTCCAGCTGTTTATAGACAGTGTTATTGTTGTTTCTTATCCCCTTGTGTAAAGATTACACGAATTCCATGAGTTCATGCTCCTCGAGCTGTTTTATGATGAGCAGCGGCCTCTCCCAAAGGTCCTGTTTAGTGCAACTAATTGCAAGCCAAAATGTGTTCTGGAGTTGCAGGTGCCAAGCTACATTTTGGGCAAGTGGGGTAGATTTTGTTGTTATTTTCTATCTTCAATGGCTAAAGATGGCCTGTTCTAAATCTTGTTGTTTGATGCTGTCTGAGGTTCACTCATGGGTCCACTCCACTGTACCAACTGTGCTTAGGTGTGATCCTCCAGTTCTTGTTTATTTTTGTTTTGGCTGCTGTCTCTATTTCTGTGTCAACACTGGATGGTATACGTAATTGGAAAAAAAATCGCAAATTCATTTTTTAAACATAATAGCTACAAGAAAATATGCTTTCACCACTTTTGTCTGATGATGGTAACAATGCTGTTACCGAAACGTCATACACTATTTATTTGGACAGGCTGTCTTATAATGTGTTTATAATCTTTAATCCAAATTACCTAATCATTAATAGTGTGTGTGACGTTTCGGGTAAGAGCGTTGTTACCATCATCAGACATTGATACTCAAGATGTGTAATGGTGAATTTATGTAAAGATGGTAACAATGATTTTACCGGAAATTCACACACTATTTATTTGAATTTTGTCTTATTACATTGTGTTTAAAAATGATAAAGCAAAATTTGGAATATAGATTATAGCTACAAGGTAATAAGACCAAATAAATAAATAGTGTGTGACGTTTCAGATAACAGAATTGTTAACATTTCAGTAACAGCGTTGCTACCATCAGACAAAAATACTGAATGATGGTAACAATGTTGTTACCAAAATATCACAGATTCAGTAACTTAGTCTGATGATGGTAACAATGCTGTTACAAAAACATTAAACATTGATTTATTTATTTGGATTTAGTGTCTTATTACCTTATGTTTGTAATCTATAATCCAAATTGTGCCTTATCATGGTTGATATATATTTTGATAGATGGTGCAAGCTATCAGCAAACTTTCAATATTGTGAAGTCCTCGTGTGGTCCAGTCATCCACAGATGTACCTCGGACTACGGAATCTCATCATAGGACTCTGGAGTCTCAATCCTAAGGTGGGTAGTCTTACCTTGGTTACACCATAGTTGTCTTTTCATATGCACTCTTGGACAGCACTTAAGGAAGTTGTACCTTTTAGCATGTATATCGGGATTGAGACAATAACTCTGGAAGATATTACAGTGACCTTTATTGAAGACACACGAGATAACCAATATACACTCATGGACAAAACTTAAGGAAGTTGTACCTTTTAGCATGTATATCGGGATTGAGACAATAACTCGAAAGATATTACAGTGACCTTTATTGAAGACACACGAGATAACCAATATGCACTCATGGACAAAACTTAAGGAAGTTGTACCTTTTAGCATGTATATCGGGATTGAGACAATAACTCTGAAAGATATTACAGTGACCTTTATTGAAGACACACGAGATAACCAACATACACTCATGGAAAAAACTTAAGGAAGTTGTACCTTTTAGCATGTATATGAGGATTGAGACAATAACTTGAAAGATATTACAGTGACCTTTATGAAGACACACGAGATAACCAATATACACTCATGGACAACACTTAAGGAAGTTGTACCTTTTTGCATGTATATCGGGATTGACACAATAACTGAAAGATATTACAGTGACCTTTATTGAAGACACACGAGATAACCAATATACACTCATGGACAACACTTAAGGAAGTTGTACCTTTTAGCATGTATATCTGGATTGAGACAATAACTCTGAAAGATATTACAGTGACCTTTATTGAAGACACACGAGATAACCAATATACACTCATGGACAACACTTAAGGAAGTTGTACCTTTTAGCATGTATATCGGGATTGAGACAATAACTGAAAGATATTACAGTGACCTTTATTGAAGATACACGAGATAACCAATATACACTCATGGACAAAACTTAAGGAAGTTGTACCTTTCAGCATGTATATCGGGATTGAGACAATAACTCTGAAAGATATTACAGTGACCTTTATTGAAGACACACGAGATAACCAATATACACTCATGGACAAAACTTAAGGAAGTTGTACCTTTCAGCATGTATATCGGGATTGAGACAATAACTCTGAAAGATATTACAGTGACCTTTATTGAAGACACACGAGATAACCAATATACACTCATGGACAAAACTTAAGGAAGTTGTACCTTTCAGCATGTATATCGGGATTGAGACAATAACTCTGAAAGATATTACAGTGACCTTTATTGAAGACACACGAGATAACCAATATACACTCATGGACAACACTTAAGGAAGTTGTACCTTTTAGCATGTATATCGGGATTAAGACAATAACTCTGAAAGATATTACAGTGACCTTTATTGAAGACACACGAGATAACCAATATACACTCATGGACAACACTTAAGGAAGTTGTACCTTTTAGCATGTATATCGGGATTGAGACAATAACTCTGAAAGTTATTACAGTGACCTTTATTGAAGACACACGAGATAACCAATATACACTCATGGACAAAACTTAAGGAAGTTGTACCTTTTAGCATGTATATCGGGATTGAGACAATAACTCTGAAAGATATTACAGTGACCTTTATTGAAGACACACGAGATAACCAATATACACTCATGGACAATACTTAAGGAATTTGTACCTTTTAGCATGTATATCAGGATTGAGACAATAATTCTGAAAGATATTACAGTGACCTTTATTGGAGACACACCAGATAACCAATATACACTCAAGGAGACAAAACTTAAGGAAGTTGTATGTTTCAGCATGTATATATATCAGGATTGAGACAATAACTCTGAAAGAAATTACAGTGACCTTTATTGAAGACACACCAGATAACTAATATACACTAATGGACAAAACTTAAGGAAGTTGTACCTTTCAGCATGTATATCGGGATTGAGACAATAACTCTGAAAGATATTACAGTGACCTTTATTGAAGACACACGAGATAACCAATATACACTCATGGACAAAACTTAAGGAAGTTGTACGTTTCAGCATGTATATATCGGGATTGAGACAATAACTCTGAAAGATATTACAGTGACCTTTATTGAAGACACAGGAGATAACCAATATACACTCATGGACAAAACTTAAGGAAGTTGTACCTTTTAGCATGTATATCGGGATTGAGACAATAACTCTGAAAGATATTACAGTGATCTTTATTGTATGTTCCACAGACCTGGCTCACAGTCCCCCTGGTGGAGAAATACCTCCACTGCAGAGGGCAAGCTCGCATCCGTCTTGTCCTGGACCTTCCCCGAGTCCTCCAGTTCCTCACCTTCCAGTCCATTATCAATTTTGGCCTGGTTACTCCGCCTCCAGACCTCCGGACTCCACTGGTGAGTCTGTCCCTCTTTCTACCATATTTGGAGACAAAGACACTAGGAGATAGCAACGTTAATGAACAATGTGTGTTGTGTGGATTATCATCTCTCTATATATATATATACTAGACGATTGACCCGGGCAACGCCCGGGTTTACACGATTAAATGTATTTTACATATGGAAGATGGACGTAGTTCCCGGAGGTCACCCACGAGGCTTTTTTGGCACCTGGCACAGCTGTGTCAACAACGCCAGGACCGCGCGCGGTGGGAACTCGAAATGGCCAACCGGCCGGCAGCCGGGCGATTCCATTATTTCGGAAGGGGGGGGGGGGGTGCCCGGCGGCAGGGAGGTCACGTGCTCGCTGGCAGCCAATGGGCGCCCCCCGCCGTCAAAACATCACGTCTTCTAGAGGGCGCTTATCGTGAGCTAAGTTGAATAATTTGAATATATAGTTTTAATAATTGATTTATATATTTTTTAAAATAGCCTATCGTCTTCCCCGTATTCTTTTACCTATGTATGGAAATTTTGGTACCAATTGGTTCAGTAGTTTTTGAGTTTATCGCGAAACAGACAGACAGACAGACAGAAATTGACTTTTATATATATAGAGATATAAAGAGACATAGGGCGCCTCTCCCGTCAAAATAGTCGTCAAATCTAGACGCCATCTATTGACCGTCGCCGCAACTAGCGGCCTCAGGTCGGTGACAATCGACCGCCAGAGGTCACTTTTCCCCTATAAAAACTTGTTGTTGTTTTATCCCGATGACCGGCTCAAACCTTTTGTACATTATGTAAATAATATTTTGTTTTCCTTGTTCTACTCGCCTTAAGCCAGGCAGTGCTTTTTTCACAGAATTATGTTTATTATATAATCCTAAAGCTCAATTAAAACAATCTCTGATCAAAACTATTTTTGTAAATATACTTTGAAGATTTAACCACGACTGCAGTACATTACCATAATCCTCAACATAATCAAAAAACAACAGAAATCTAATTCATCTTTATTTATAACATATATATATATAGATGGAAAATTTGCCTGGAGGAAATTAATCCATGGAAGCAATTGTCGCCTCTCCCATCAAAATAAATGTCAGAATCTGACGCCATCCATTGACCGTCGCCGCAACTAGCGGCATCGGGTCGGTGATAAAGCCACAACACCATCTTTGGCAAACTGTTAAGCGTCCACCTAGAGACCATGGTATCAGGCTAATGGCCCTCGTCAGTCTAGGGCGGACTTTATTCCATGAGATCCACACGGGATCTAATGGAATCCTCACAATCTACCAAAGAGGTGTTTTGCTGGCAATGTGGCTGGGCCAAATCTATTGGCAAAACATAGATGGAATATTTGCCGGGAGGAAATTAATCCATGGAAGCAATGGTCGCCTGGCATCAGATTCTGACGTTTATTTTGCCGGGAGAGGCGACCATTGCTTCCATATATATATATACAGTAGAACATCCATGAGAGGACACCTCTTTACAAAGAACAGTTTTCATTTGCCAAATTACCATTTTTACTATTTAGAAACTCTCCAGTAAGAGGGCACCTCTACCTAAAGGACACTCTGTTACTAGGTGTTGTCCTTTACAGAGATGTAGTTCTACTGTATTTAGTAATTCTCCAGTAAGAGGACACCTCTCCCTAAAGGACACTTTGGCTCAGTAACTAGGTGTTGTCAGAGAGGTAGTTCTACTGTAAATGTCTCAGCCAGGAAAGGTGATGTATGTGTTTCAGCATGTGTGAAGCCCTCTAA
>CP092870.1:44294490-44465179 GCA_030710605.1 Cordylochernes scorpioides | reverse complement strand
CTACCGCTATATATTCGAGAAAGAGTTTATTTCTGGAGAATTGGTTCAAGGGCCTTCATCATTTTGATTGACTTGGCAGTTTTCCAAAAGAGAGGTTGCTATGGCTTCACTCTAACTGTAGAGGCAGACGTTCTAATGTATTGTTTGTGTATTGATAATTAACAAAATTATATTATTTATTAATATTATTTACACACACAAGCCTTTATTCCGTCTTATACAGACTCCTGTTAGAAATGAATCTAAAAAGAAATGAGAAGCAGGGGAAGAATCCTCGCTCAGAACAGAGAAAAAGAAGAATATCTATGTACAAAAGACTATATACATCGTTTTTCGTACATAGAACACAGTGAAGAAGTAGACTATTGAGTAAATGGTTGCATCTTGTGTAGAAAAAAATATTTCCACACAGTTCAGTTACTTTGTTAGGTCTTTTTTCCACCTTACAGTCTTGAAAAATTAAAGAACTTTAAAATAGCTGACCCATTATCCATCAAGTCTGTTATGTGTTTTGTTTACACAATTATATTATTTGATTATATCCTTAGTTATTATTTATACTATATGGAAATATAATAAGACTCAGTAAACAAAACTTATTGTTTATTTCTCAAGTTAAATGCAAATTCTAATTGCTATTAAGTGATGATAAATAATCGGCGTTGCCAAACTAAAGATTAATATATATTACATGTCCCTTCTTTAACAATCAAAGGTTCAATCTGAGTGGGGGTCTAACTACCCTCCCAGATCTAGTGGTGATCAGGTTCTTTGGGGAACCATTGGTCCAGTTCTCTGGGGTTCCTGTGGTGGTCAAGTTCTTTGGGGATCCAGGAGAAGAGAGTTGTCCAGAAGATGGAGGCTGTGTAGAATGCTGTGATGTGGAATCTTCCAGGTCTTGAAAATTAGCTTGTTCCTGGCTCAGTTTTAAAGGTTTCTCCCAATCTGTGTGGGCAGTTTCATTTCGTTTATCCTTGCGGATGTGAATACTATTTCTTCTATATTCATTGCCTTCTTTATCTTTCATGTAGAAGGATCGGGGTTCATGGGCTTGTTTGTTATCTGGCCTGGGATCCATCTTTTATCTTTTTGAAACCAAACTCTATCCTTGATAGATAATGGGTCTGCCGGTCTAGTGTGTCTATCGTAATAGTTTTTCATTTTAACTTGATTATCCACTAGCTGTTTCTGGATCGCCTCATTGTTAATCATAGAGGGCACGAACTGGGATGTCTTCGAGGGTATTATAGACCTTAATTTCCTTGACATCAGAATTTGTGCAGGTGATGGCAAATTATTGTGTGGTGTGTTTCGTAAGTTGAGAAGAGCTAAGTAGGGGTCTGTTCTCTCTTCCCTACATCTCTTTATCAATTTCTTTAAAGTTTGAACTGTTCGTTCTACCATCCCGTTACTCTGTGATTGGTAAGGACTAGATGTTACATGGACTATATTCCAAGTACTAGTAAAGTTCTGGAACTCCTTTGAAAAGAATGGAGGCCCATTATCACTCACCAAAGTTTCAGGAATTCCAAAGTTCGAGAAAGTTCTCTTTAATCTCCTTATTATGGTGTCTGTTGTCATATCTTGGAGTTGATATATTTCTGGGTATTTGCTGAAGTAGTTCACTATTAAGAGATATCTTAAGCTTTCTATTTGAAAAATGTCGATCCCTACTTTTTGCCATGGATAATCAGGTGCTTGGTGTGGAAGCATAGGTTCTTTAAGATTTGCTCTTGATGTTTGTTGACAAATTGAACAGTTATTGATTAATTCTTCAATTTCTTTATTCATACCAGGCCAGTAAATGAATCCTTTGGCTAATGCAATTGTATTGTTTCTACCTTGATGTGAAGCATGGGGTATCTTCAAAATATCGCTTCTTTGGGTTTTTGGTATTAGAAGTTTATTACCTCTGCAGTTTTGCCATTCATGAAGTTCTTCTTTGAATTCCCAATAAGGTTTGAGGTTGGAAGGCAAGTTCTTTTTGTGTAAGGGCCAACCTGTTAAAATATATTGCTTTAGCAAACAGCATTCTTTATCATTTAAAGTATCCTTGTGCTCATGTGCTCGTGGTCAGGAGATGCCTTCTTTATTTTTAATATATATAAATATTAATAGTAAATATTGTAACGTAGAAAATTAGAAAAGGCAAACCTCAAATGACACAGGTATTTATTAATTTATTATTTAATAATAATCAAATATCCATTATTTATAAAATACCAGAGAAGTAGAAAAATTGGTAAGTTCAAAGAGTATCAAAATATAATAAATAAAATTGGAAAACTGTTTATAAAATAATATTTATTTTGCTACACTATATATATGTTTGATTTAAAGTTATAAATATTTTGAAAATAGAGCAATGCCTAAATTAATCTTTAATTAAAAAGACATATATTGGATCAAAATATCATATATTTTACCAATATTTCAGTTAGCTGAACGCCAACCTTTATCAAGGTGTTATAACATATTAAAGTGGGTCAACTGTCAACGAGTTGACAAACATTAATATGTTATAATATACCTTGATAAAGGTTGGCGTTCATCCAACTGAAATATTGGTAAAATATATGATATTTTGAGATATGTCTTTTTAATTAAAGTTATAAATATGTTTTTAAATTTTATTTGTACTTATTTTAATTACTAATTAAAATATTTTCTTAAATAAATTACTTCGTATTCAAATTATTAAAAAATAATAATTCATGTAGATAAATTGCTTTTGTGTTTTCAAAATATAGAAAACCAAAAGATGATATATTTTTAAAAATGCGCTTGACGTTCTTACGATAAATAATTTTAAAATTGCTTGTTTCAAATCTAATTTATCGCAATGTGGAGATATTGAAAATAGTAAAAATAGTTTTAAAATATTGAATTTAATAGGAAGAATAATAATAAGAAATTATATATTATTATATTCTCTTATATTTGCTAAATATTCTGTAATAAAAATAAAAAAATAAAAATTTCAATGATTAGCTGATATTTATTTTTTCCAACAGATGGATAAAGCCATTAGTAACTTCTTCTTTCTAATCTCAACTCAATCATATCAGGGTATCAAGCGACAACCAAAATGACTGGGTGAAGTAGAATGTCATTAGGACTGGGAGCAGTACTCAGTAGCAGGCCACTGACTTAGCTCCAATATGACATGAGGAACAGACACCATGTACAGCTAACATGGAGTATATCCTGTATCCCTGGAGTACTTACAGGGTACTATCAGCATGGCCAGCTGAGCCCAGGTTGTTTAGTGAGCTTGTTACTGCTCCCCCTCCTCTGACATGTGGAACAGGCACCATGTACAGCCACTTCTAACATGGAGTGCATCCTGTATCCCTGGAGTCCTTACAGGGTGCTATCAGCATGGCCAGCTGAGCCCAGGTTGTTTAGTGAGCTAGTTACTGCTCCCCCTCCTCTGACATGAGGAACAGACACCATGTACAGATAACACGGAGTACATCCTGTATCCCTGGAGTCCTTACAGGGTACTATCAGCATGGCCAGCTGAGCCCAGGTTGTTTAGTGAGCTTGTTACTGCTCCCCCTCCTCTGACATGAGGAACAGACACCATGGACAGCTAACATGGAGTACATCCTGTATCCCTGGAGTCCTTACAGGGTACTATCAGCATGGCCAGCTGAGTCCAGGTTGTTTAGTGAGCTTGTTACTTCTCCCCCTCCTCCTTTTTCATCCGGGCTTGGGACCGGCAAAAGCGGAGTTATTAGTAACTTGAATATGCATTGAAGACTATTATGTATCTAGTTTAAAAGATTTATGACGCAACGCTAGCCATTTTTGCATACATACATTTTAATTAAAAGCAAAGTATTTATACAAGCAAATGATGATGATAAATAATCTCTATGAATATATAACACTTCTCCCCACAACAAAAATTTACATTTCAAAAAACTTCGAAGGCCTTCTTAATCTTGAGGACCTTCTCAAAATAGGACTCGACGCTTCACCAGTAGGATCTATTTCCTGATCAGCTTGGAGGTCTTCAATATTAGTTGACTCTTGTGGAGTTGACGATGTAGATGGTAAGGCTTCACTTTCCCCACAATCTCTGACTTGATCTAAATGCCGGTTTAAAATTTCTCCATCATCTGTCTCTACCTTAATAGAAACAGGACCAGTTTTTTCTTGCACTACACCTGGTAGTCATCTGGGGCCATGGTACCCTCGTGCTATAACTGCCTGTCCTTCATTTACCACTCTATGGGGTTTCCAATTTCTTATAAACCTGTCTTCTTGTCGTATCCTTCCCTCCGACACACTTTCAGGATGAAATTTATCTATGAGACTCTTCAGGTTTCTGTTCATCAACATTTGTTAAGCAAGCCTTTTGTACATTACCAATTTTGCCAAATTTAAAACATTTTGCATTTCGGAATTTACATTCATTTGGCATATGATTTCCTTTACAACGTATGCAAATTATTTTATTATTAATTTTCTTGAATTCCTTAAAATGAACTTTGCCCGATTTAAATTTAGGCGGTTCAGCTTTGCTAGCTTTTTTTTTTTTTATCATATTTACTTCTGTAATTTTTTCTTGCAACATACTGGCGTCTGCACTAGCCGATTCATCACATATTGCCAAATTCACAGCCTTTTCAAAGGTCAAGTCTTTTTCAGACAATAGTCTTTTAACCAGAGATTCATTTCTCAAGCCACAAACTAGTTTATCTCTTAAGCGATCATCTAAATCAAACGAGATAACCAAGTATGAACAGCCTCCGTCTCCTTAAAAAAAAAAATCAGACGACGAGCACATCAAGGAAGTTCAACTTCCTTAAGTTCTGTCCATGAGTGTATATTTGGTATTTTTTCTTTAAACCCACTTTCTATAATTTACAAAATTGAAAATATTGTTTTCTTATTTATATTTCTCAATGCGCGCGCGGAAATGAAAAGTTTAAAAATATATTTAAAAAAAGGTCAGGTGTTGATATTAAAAACAAAAGAGGCATATTCTGACCAGGCTTATATGAGTCTGCACAACGCTGACGAGGGCCAACAACCCGAAACGCGTAGGTGGTTGACTTTTCTTGATTTATCAAGAAATTTGGTTGGCCAAATATCACGGAACAAGTTAAATAAACGTTTAGTTTATTTTTGTTCCACTAGATGGCGCTCCGTCATCTATAAATGTTCATGTGAGCCTGGTCAAAATATGCCTTTTTTGTTTCTAATATTTCTCAATATAGTGCTCAACAATCTATGCATTTAATTTTTCCGAACAGAATTTGATGATAAAATAAAATATTTAGGTGAATAAAAAGAAAAAAAACTCTTAAAAACACCTTCTGAAGATTCAGCAACCCACTGAAGACGCAGAGAAGTATTTCAGAAAAGAAAAATATAGCAATAGAACTCTATAATTTCTACAGATCAATTGTAAATAGATTCATGCACAAAAGAGGTAGTGAGGTAAGGTTTCCAACAGAGGTGTAAATAAATCCCTTTTCAAACAAATGCTCACGTACACATGGGGAAAGGGGAGAAAAAATTACTGTATTGTTTTGTTGTTGTATGGCGAATCTATACAGGGCAATGGACCCTTAAAAAAGCCTTTTTTTTTGCTTATCCCTAGTACACATGGTACAGGCCATGATAATAATCATGGTGGGTAGAAATTGGCGACTGCTTTTACTGTAAATGCACCACATGTCTACACATGTGAAAAGCAGTTCGACTTTGCACTTACAAATGTGCCAGAGCCCCGTTTGGTTAATTCCATTCGCTGGTGGGTTGGACTTTTCCAAGAATTGGGGGCCATTGGAAAATTTTTTTTAATCAGAAAAAGTGCCCAATGAGGGAATCGAACCCGGGTCGTAGCGGTCGAAAACCAAACGGTTTAGACCATCCTTTCACCGACCCCTAAGTTGTTGTTGTTGTTGATTAAAAGATCCAAGCTATTATAGTAAATAATTTCTTTAAGCAAATTTATACATAATAGATTCTCTAAGAAGGCCAATATCGTCGTTAAATGAGGTCCATAAACGTTAAGCGACGCATCTATCCATCAGTTTATTTCGGTCTTGCTCCATTTCCACGGAGTCCGTGTTGTACCCAGCTGGGCAAACACCTTCTTGGACCGTTTCCAGAAGTCGCTCGGGTCATTTTCCTGCAGCTACACAGCTACATTTACAGTATCTACAACAGCTACAAATCAACAAGATTCTATGAATCCATACAGCTACAAACTATACGTTTATATTTGAGTTGTTCCCTACAGTACTGTAAGTATGCAAATACATAGTTTGAGACCGCTACATAGCTACATTTACAGTATCTACAACCGCTACAAATCAACAAGATTCTATGAATTCATACAGCTACAAACTATACGTTTATATTTGAGTTGCTTCTTACAGTACTGTAAGTATGCAAATACATAGTTTGAGACCGCTACACAGCTACATTTACAGTATGTACAACCGCTACAAATCAACAAGGTTCTATGAATCCATACAGCTACAAACTATACGTTTATATTTGAGTTGTTTCTTACAGTACTGTAAGTATGCAAATACATAGTTTGAGACCGCTACATAGCTACATTTACAGTATGTACAACCGCTACAAATCAACAAGATTCTATGAATCCATACAGCTACAAACTATGCGTTTATATTTGAGTTGTTTCTTACAGTACTGTAAGTATGCAAATACATAGTTTGAGACCGCTACATAGCTACATTTACAGTATCTATAACCGCTACAAATCAACAAGGTTCTATTAATCCATACAGCTACAAACTATACGTTTATATTTGAGTTATTTCTTACAGATACTGTAAGTATGTAAATACATAGTTTGAGACCGCTACATAGCTACATTTACAGTATGTACAACCGCTACAAATCAACAAGATTCTATGAATCCATACAGCTACAAACTGCCCGTTTATATTTGAGTTGCTTCTTACAGTACTGTAAGTATGCAAATACATAGTTTGAGACCGCTATATAGCTACATTTACAGTATCTACAACCGCTACAAATTAACAAGGTTCAATGAATCCATACAGCTACAAACTATACGTTTATATTTGAGTTGCTTCTTACAGTACTGTAAGTATGCAAATACATAGTTTGAGACCGCTACATAGCTACATTTACAGTATCTACAACCGCTACAAATCAACAAGGTTCTATGAATCCATACAGCTACAAACTATACTTTATATTTGAGTTGTTTCTTACAGTACTGTAAATAGGGAAATACATAGTTTGAGACCGCTACATAGCTACATTTACAGTATCTATAACCGCTACAAATCAACAAGATTCTATGAATCCATACAGCTACAAACTATACGTTTATATTTGAGTTGTTTCTTACAGTACTGTAAGTATGCAAATACATAGTTTGAGACCGCTATATAGCTACATTTACAGTATCTATAACCGCTACAAATCAACAAGGTTCTATTAATCCATACAGCTACAAACTATACGTTTATATTTGAGTAGTTTCTTACAGATACTGTGAGTATGTAATTACATAGTTTGAGACCGCTACATAGCTACATTTACAGTATGTACAACCGCTACAAATCAACAAGATTCTATGAATCCATACAGCTACAAACTGCCCGTTTATATTTGAGTTGCTTCTTACAGTACTGTAAGTATGCAAATACATAGTTTGAGACCGCTACATAGCTACATTTACAGTATCTATAACCGCTAAAAATTAACAAGGTTCTATGAATCCTTACAGCTACAAACTATACGTTTATATTTGAGTTGCTTCTTACAGTACTGTAAGTATGCAAATACATAGTTTGAGACCGCTACATAGCTACATTTACAGTATCTACAACCGCTACAAATCAACAAGGTTCTATGAATCCATACAGCTACAACTATACGTTTATATTTGAGTTGTTTCTTACAGTACTGTAAATAGGAAAATACATAGTTTGAGACCGCTACATAGCTACATTTACAGTATCTATAACCGCTACAAATCAACAGGATTCTGTGAATTCATACAGCTACAAACTATACGTTTATATTTGAGTTGTTTCTTACAGTACTGTAAGTATGCAAATACATAGTTTGAGACCGCTGCATAGCTACATTTACAGTATGTACAACCGCTACAAATCAACAAGGTTCTATGAATCCATATAGCTACAAACTATATGTTTATATTTGAGTTGTTTCTTACAGTACTGTAAGTATGCAAATACATAGTTTGAGACCGCTACATAGCTACATTTACAGTATGTACAACAGCTACAAATCAACAAGGTTCTATGAATCCATACAGCTAGAAACTATACGTTTATATTTGAGTTGCTTTTTACAGTACTGTTAGTATGCAAATACATAGTTTGAGACCGCTACATAGCTACATTTACAGTATCTACAACCGCTATAAATCAACAAGGTTCTATGAATCCATACAGCTAGAAACCATACGTTTATATTTGAGTTGTTTCTTACAGTACTGTAAGTATGCAAATACATAGTTTGAGACCGCTACATAGCTACATTTACAGTATCTACAACCGCTATAAATCAACAAGGTTCTATGAATCCATACAGCTAGAAACCATACGTCTATATTTGAGTTGTTTCTTACAGTACTGTAAGTATGCAAATACATAGTTTGAGACCGCTACATAGCTACATTTACAGTATGTACAACAGCTACAAATCAACAAGGTTCTATGAATCCATACAGCTACAAACTATAGTTTATATTTGAGTTGTTTCTTACAGTACTGTAAGTATGCAAATACATAGTTTGAGACCGCTACATAGCTACATTTACAGTATCTACAACCGCTACAAATCAACAAGGTTCTATATATCCATACAGATACAAACTGCCCGTTTATATTTGAGTTGTTTCTTACAGTACTGTAAGTATGCAAATACATAGTTTGAGACCGCTACATAGCTACATTTACAGTATGTACAACCGCTACAAATCAACAAGGTTCTATAAATCCATACAGCTACAAACTATACGTTTATATTTGAGTTGTTTCTTACAGTACTGTAAGTATGCAAATACATAGTTTGAGACTGCTACATAGCTACATTTACAGTATGTACAACAGCTACAAATCAACAAGGTTCTATGAATCCATACAGCTACAAACTATAGTTTATATTTGAGTTGTTTCTTACAGTACTGTAAGTATGCAAATACATAGTTTGAGACCGCTACAGAGCTACATTTACAGTATGTACAACGGCTACAAATCAACAAGGTTCTATTAATCCATACAGCTACAAACTATACGTTTATATTTGAGTTGCTTCTTACAGTACTGTAAGTATGCAAATACATAGTTTGAGACCGCTACATAGCTACATTTACAGTATCTACAACCGCTACAAATCAACAAGGTTCTATGAATCCATACAGTTACAAACTATACGTTTATATTTGAGTTGTTTCTTACAGTACTGTAAGTATGCAAATACATAGTTTGAGACTGCTACATAGCTACATTTACAGTATGTACAACAGCTACAAATCAACAAGGTTCTATGAATCCATACAGCTACAAACTATACGTTTATATTTGAGTTGTTTCTTACAGTACTGTAAGTATGCAAATACATAGTTTGAGACCGCTACATAGCTACATTTACAGTATCTACAACCGCTACAAATCAACAAGGTTCTATGAATCCATACAGCTAGAAACCATACGTTTAGATTTGAGTTGTTCTCTACAGTACTGTAGGTATGTAAATACATAGTTTGAGGCCGCTACATAGCTACATTTACAGTATGTACAACCGCTACAAATCAACAAGGTTCTATGAATCCATACAGCTACAAACTATACGTTTATATTTGAGTTGTTTCTTACAGTACTGTAAGTATGCAAATACATAGTTTGAGACCGCTACATAGCTACATTTACAGTATCAACAACCGCTACAAATCAACAAGGTTCTATGAATCCATACAGCTACAAACTATAGTTTATATTTGAGTTGCTTCTTACAGTACTGTAAGTATGCAAATACATAGTTTAAGACCGCTACATAGCTACATTTACAGTATCTACAACCGCTACAAATCAACAAGGTTCTATGAATCCATACAGCTACAAACTGCCCGTTTATATTTGAGTTGTTTCTTACAGTACTGTAAGTATGCAAATACATAGTTTGAGACCGCTACATAGCTACATTTACAGTATCTATAACCGCTACAAATCAACAAGATTCTATGAATCCATACAGCCACAAACTATAGTTTATATTTGAGTTGCTTCTTACAGTACTGTAAGTATGCAAATACATAGTTTGAGACCGCTGCATAGCTACATTTACAGTATGTACAACCGCTACAAATCAACAAGGTTCTATGAATCCATACAGCTACAAACGATACGTTTTTATTTGAGTTGTTTCTTACAGTACTGTAAGTATGCAAATACATAGTTTGAGACCGCTACATAGCTACATTTACAGTATCTACAACCGCTACAAATCAACAAGGTTCTATGAATCCATATAGCTACAAACTGCCCGTTTATATTTGAGTTGTTTCTTACAGTACTGTAAGTATGCAAATACATAGTTTGAGACCGCTACATAGCTACATTTACAGGATCTACAACCGCTACAAATCAACAAGGTTCTATGAATCCATACAGCTACAAACTATAGTTTATATTTGAGTTGCTTCTTACAGTACTGTAAGTATGCAAATACATAGTTTGAGACCGCTTCATAGCTACATTTACAGTATCTATAACCGCTACAAATCAATAAGGTTCTATGAATCCATACAGCTACAAACTATAGGTTTATATTTGAGTTGTTTCTTACAGTACTGTAAGTATGCAAATACATAGTTTGAGACCGCTACATAGCTACATTTACAGTATCTATAACCACTACAAATCAACAAGGTTCTATGAATCCATACAGCTACAAACTATAGTTTATATTTGAGTTGCTTCTTACAGTACTGTAAGTATGCAAATACATAGTTTGAGACCGCTACATAGCTACATTTACAGTATCTACAACCGCTACAAATCAACAAGGTTCTATGAATCCATACAGCTACAAACTGCCCGTTTATATTTGAGTTGTTTCTTACAGTACTGTAAGTATGCAAATACATAGTTTGAGACCGCTACATAGCTACATTTACAGGATCTACAACCGCTACAAATCAACAAGGTTCTATGAATCCATACAGCTAGATACCATACGTTTATATTTGAGTTGCTTCTTACAGTACTGTAAGTATGCAAATACATAGTTTGAGACCGCTACATACCTACATTTTAAAGTATCTACAACCGCTACAAATCAACAAGGTTCTATGATTCCATACAGCTACAAACTGCCCGTTTATATTTGAGTTGTTTCTTACAGTACTGTAAGTATGCAAATACATAGTTTGAGACCGCTACATAGCTACATTTACAGTATCTACAACCGCTACAAATCAACAAGGTTCTATGAATCCATACAGCTACAAACTGCCCGTTTATATTTGAGTTGTTTCTTACAGTACTGTAAGTATGCAAATACATAGTTTGAGACCGCTACATAGCTACATTTACAGTATCTACAACCGCTACAAATCAACAAGGTTCTATGAATCCATACAGCTACAAACTGCCCGTTTATATTTGAGTTGTTTCTTACAGTACTGTAAGTATGCAAATACATAGTTTGAGACCGCTACATAGCTACATTTACAGGATCTACAACCGCTACAAATCAACAAGGTTCTATGAATCCATACAGCTACAAACTATAGTTTATATTTGAGTTGCTTCTTACAGTACTGTAAGTATGCAAATACATAGTTTGAGACCGCTACATAGCTACATTTACAGTATCTATAACCGCTACAAATCAACAAGATTCTATGAATCCATACAGCCACAAACTATAGTTTATATTTGAGTTGCTTCTTACAGTACTGTAAGTATGCAAATACATAGTTTGAGACCGCTGCATAGCTACATTTACAGTATGTACAACCGCTACAAATCAACAAGGTTCTATGAATCCATACAGCTACAAACGATACGTTTTTATTTGAGTTGTTTCTTACAGTACTGTAAGTATGCAAATACATAGTTTGAGACCGCTACATAGCTACATTTACAGTATCTACAACCGCTACAAATCAACAAGGTTCTATGAATCCATACAGCTACAAACTGCCCGTTTATATTTGAGTTGTTTCTTACAGTACTGTAAGTATGCAAATACATAGTTTGAGACCGCTACATAGCTACATTTACAGGATCTACAACCGCTACAAATCAACAAGGTTCTATGAATCCATACAGCTAGATACCATACGTTTATATTTGAGTTGTTTCTTACAGTACTGTAAGTATGCAAATACATAGTTTGAGACCGCTACATAGCTACATTTACAGTATCTACAACCGCTACAAATCAACAAGGTTCTATGAATCCATACAGCTACAAACTGCCCGTTTATATTTGAGTTGTTTCTTACAGTACTGTAAGTATGCAAATACATAGTTTGAGACCGCTACATAGCTACATTTACAGGATCTACAACCGCTACAAATCAACAAGGTTCTATGAATCCATACAGCTACAAACTATAGTTTATATTTGAGTTGCTTCTTACAGTACTGTAAGTATGCAAATACATAGTTTGAGACCGCTACATAGCTACATTTACAGTATCTATAACCGCTACAAATCAACAAGATTCTATGAATCCATACAGCCACAAACTATAGTTTATATTTGAGTTGCTTCTTACAGTACTGTAAGTATGCAAATACATAGTTTGAGACCGCTGCATAGCTACATTTACAGTATGTACAACCGCTACAAATCAACAAGGTTCTATGAATCCATACAGCTACAAACGATACGTTTTTATTTGAGTTGTTTCTTACAGTACTGTAAGTATGCAAATACATAGTTTGAGACCGCTACATAGCTACATTTACAGTATCTACAACCGCTACAAATCAACAAGGTTCTATGAATCCATACAGCTACAAACTGCCCGTTTATATTTGAGTTGTTTCTTACAGTACTGTAAGTATGCAAATACATAGTTTGAGACCGCTACATAGCTACATTTACAGGATCTACAACCGCTACAAATCAACAAGGTTCTATGAATCCATACAGCTACAAACTATAGTTTATATTTGAGTTGCTTCTTACAGTACTGTAAGTATGCAAATACATAGTTTGAGACCGCTTCATAGCTACATTTACAGTATCTATAACCGCTACAAATCAATAAGGTTCTATGAATCCATACAGCTACAAACTATAGGTTTATATTTGAGTTGTTTCTTACAGTACTGTAAGTATGCAAATACATAGTTTGAGACCGCTACATAGCTACATTTACAGTATCTATAACCACTACAAATCAACAAGGTTCTATGAATCCATACAGCTACAAACTATAGTTTATATTTGAGTTGCTTCTTACAGTACTGTAAGTATGCAAATACATAGTTTGAGACCGCTACATAGCTACATTTACAGTATCTACAACCGCTACAAATCAACAAGGTTCTATGAATCCATACAGCTACAAACTGCCCGTTTATATTTGAGTTGTTTCTTACAGTACTGTAAGTATGCAAATACATAGTTTGAGACCGCTACATAGCTACATTTACAGGATCTACAACCGCTACAAATCAACAAGGTTCTATGAATCCATACAGCTAGATACCATACGTTTATATTTGAGTTGCTTCTTACAGTACTGTAAGTATGCAAATACATAGTTTGAGACCGCTACATACCTACATTTTAAAGTATCTACAACCGCTACAAATCAACAAGGTTCTATGATTCCATACAGCTACAAACTGCCCGTTTATATTTGAGTTGTTTCTTACAGTACTGTAAGTATGCAAATACATAGTTTGAGACCGCTACATAGCTACATTTACAGTATCTACAACCGCTACAAATCAACAAGGTTCTATGAATCCATACAGCTACAAACTGCCCGTTTATATTTGAGTTGTTTCTTACAGTACTGTAAGTATGCAAATACATAGTTTGAGACCGCTACATAGCTACATTTACAGTATGTACAACAGCTACAAATCAACAAGGTTCTATGAATCCATACAGCTACAAACTGCCCGTTTATATTTGAGTTGTTTCTTACAGTAGTGTAAGTATGCAAATACATAGTTTGAGACCGCTACATAGCTACATTTACAGGATCTACAACCGCTACAAATCAACAAGGTTCTATGAATCCATACAGCTAGATACCATACGTTTATATTTGAGTTGTTTCTTACAGTACTGTAAGTATGCAAATACATAGTTTGAGACCGCTACATAGCTACATTTACAGTATCTACAACCGCTACAAATCAACAAGGTTCTATGAATCCATACAGCTACAAACTGCCCGTTTATATTTGAGTTGTTTCTTACAGTACTGTAAGTATGCAAATACATAGTTTGAGACCGCTACATAGCTACATTTACAGGATCTACAACCGCTACAAATCAACAAGGTTCTATGAATCCATACAGCTACAAACTATAGTTTATATTTGAGTTGCTTCTTACAGTACTGTAAGTATGCAAATACATAGTTTGAGACCGCTTCATAGCTACATTTACAGTATCTATAACCGCTACAAATCAATAAGGTTCTATGAATCCATACAGCTACAAACTATAGGTTTATATTTGAGTTGTTTCTTACAGTACTGTAAGTATGCAAATACATAGTTTGAGACCGCTACATAGCTACATTTACAGTATCTATAACCACTACAAATCAACAAGGTTCTATGAATCCATACAGCTACAAACTATAGTTTATATTTGAGTTGCTTCTTACAGTACTGTAAGTATGCAAATACATAGTTTGAGACCGCTACATAGCTACATTTACAGTATCTACAACCGCTACAAATCAACAAGGTTCTATGAATCCATACAGCTACAAACTGCCCGTTTATATTTGAGTTGTTTCTTACAGTACTGTAAGTATGCAAATACATAGTTTGAGACCGCTACATAGCTACATTTACAGGATCTACAACCGCTACAAATCAACAAGGTTCTATGAATCCATACAGCTAGATACCATACGTTTATATTTGAGTTGCTTCTTACAGTACTGTAAGTATGCAAATACATAGTTTGAGACCGCTACATACCTACATTTTAAAGTATCTACAACCGCTACAAATCAACAAGGTTCTATGATTCCATACAGCTACAAACTGCCCGTTTATATTTGAGTTGTTTCTTACAGTACTGTAAGTATGCAAATACATAGTTTGAGACCGCTACATAGCTACATTTACAGTATCTACAACCGCTACAAATCAACAAGGTTCTATGAATCCATACAGCTACAAACTGCCCGTTTATATTTGAGTTGTGTCTTACAGTACTGTAAGTATGCAAATACATAGTTTGAGACCGCTACATAGCTACATTTACAGTATGTACAACAGCTACAAATCAACAAGGTTCTATGAATCCATACAGCTACAAACTGCCCGTTTATATTTGAGTTGTTTCTTACAGTAGTGTAAGTATGCAAATACATAGTTTGAGACCGCTACATAGCTACATTTACAGGATCTAAAACCGCTACAAATCAACAAGGTTCTATGAATCCATACAGCTAGATACCATACGTTTATATTTGAGTTGTTTCTTACAGTACTGTAAGTATGCAAATACATAGTTTGAGACCGCTACATAGCTACATTTACAGTATCTACAACCGCTACAAATCAACAAGGTTCTATGAATCCATACAGCTACAAACTGCCCGTTTATATTTGAGTTGTTTCTTACAGTACTGTAAGTATGCAAATACATAGTTTGAGACCGCTACATAGCTACATTTACAGTATCTATAACCGCTACAAATCAACAAGATTCTATGAATCCATACAGCCACAAACTATAGTTTATATTTGAGTTGCTTCTTACAGTACTGTAAGTATGCAAATACATAGTTTGAGACCGCTACATAGCTACATTTACAGTATGTACAACCGCTACAAATCAACAAGGTTCTATGAATCCATACAGCTAGAAACCATACGTTTATATTTGAGTTGTTCTCTACAGTACTGTAGGTATGTAAATACATAGTTTGACACCGCTACATAGCTACATTTACAGTATGTACAACCGCTACAAATCAACAAGGTTCTATGAATCCATACAGCTAGAAACTATACGTTTATATTTGAGTTGTTTCTTACAGTACTGTAAGTATGCAAATACATAGTTTGAAACCGCTACATAGCTACATTTACAGTATGTACAACCGCTACAAATCAACAAGGTTCTATGAATCCATAGAGCTAGAAACCATACGTTTATATTTGAGTTGCTTCTTACAGTACTGTAAGTATGCAAATACATAGTTTGAGACCGCTACATAGCTACATTTACAGTATCTACCACCGCAACAAATCAACAAGGTTCTATGAATCCATACAGCAACAAACTATACGTTTATATTTGAGTTGTTCTCTACAGTACTGTAGGTATGTAAATACATAGTTTGAGACCGCTACATAGCTACATTTACAGTATGTACAACCGCTACAAATCAACAAGGTTCTATGAATCCATACAGCTACAAACTATACGTTTATATTTGAGTTGTTTCTTACAGTACTGTAAGTATGCAAATACATAGTTTGAGACCGCTACATAGCTACATTTACAGTATCTACAACCGCTACAAATCAACAAGGTTCTATGAATCCAACAGCTACAAACTATAGTTTATATTTGAGTTGCTTCTTACAGTACTGTAAGTATGCAAATACATAGTTTGAGACTGCTACATAGCTACATTTACAGTATCTACAACCGCTACAAATCAACAAGGTTCTATGAATCCATACAGCTACAAACTGCCCGTTTATATTTGAGTTGTTTCTTACAGTACTGTAAGTATGCAAATACATAGTTTGAGACCGCTACATAGCTACATTTACAGGATCTACAACCGCTACAAATCAACAAGGTTCTATGAATCCATACAGCTAGATACCATACGTTTATATTTGAGTTGCTTCTTACAGTACTGTAAGTATGCAAATACATAGTTTGAGACCGCTACATAGCTACATTTTAAAGTATCTACAACCGCTACAAATCAACAAGGTTCTATGAATCCATACAGCTACAAACTGCCCGTTTATATTTGAGTTGTTTCTTACAGTACTGTAAGTATGCAAATACATAGTTTGAGACCGCTACATAGCTACATTTACAGTATCTACAACCGCCACAAATCAACAAGGTTCTATGAATCCATACAGCTACAAACTGTCCGTTTATATTTGAGTTGTTTCTTACAGTACTGTAAGTATGCAAATACATAGTTTGAGACCGCTACATAGCTACATTTACAGTATGTACAACAGCTACAAATCAACAAGGTTCTATGAATCCATACAGCTACAAACTGCCCGTTTATATTTGAGTTGTTTCTTACAGTAGTGTAAGTATGCAAATACATAGTTTGAGACCGCTACATAGCTACATTTACAGGATCTACAACCGATACAAATCAACAAGGTTCTATGAATCCATACAGCTAGATACAATACGTTTATATTTGAGTTGTTTCTTACAGTACTGTAAGTATGCAAATACATAGTTTGAGACCGCTACATAGCTACAATTACAGTATCTACAACCGCTACAAATCAACAAGGTTCTATGAATCCATACATCTACAAACTGCCCGTTTATATTTGAGTTGTTTCTTACAGTACTGTAAGTATGCAAATACATAGTTTGAGACCGCTACATAGCTACATTTACAGTATCTATAACCGCTACAAATCAACAAGATTCTATGAATCCATACAGCTAGAAACTATAGTTTATATTTGAGTTGCTTCTTACAGTACTGTAAGTATGCAAATACATAGTTTGAGACCGCTTCATAGCTACATTTACAGTATCTATAACCGCTACAAATCAATAAGGTTCTATGAATCCATACAGCTACAAACTATAGGTTTATATTTGAGTTGTTTCTTACAGTACTGTAAGTATGCAAATACATAGTTTGAGACCGCTACATAGCTACATTTACAGTATCTATAACCACTACAAATCAACAAGGTTCTATGAATCCATACAGCTACAAACTATAGTTTATATTTGAGTTGCTTCTTACAGTACTGTAAGTATGCAAATACATAGTTTGAGACCGCTACATAGCTACATTTACAGTATCTACAACCGCTACAAATCAACAAGGTTCTATGAATCCATACAGCTACAAACTGCCCGTTTATATTTGAGTTGTTTCTTACAGTACTGTAAGTATGCAAATACATAGTTTGAGACCGCTACATAGCTACATTTACAGGATCTACAACCGCTACAAATCAACAAGGTTCTATGAATCCATACAGCTAGATACCATACGTTTATATTTGAGTTGCTTCTTACAGTACTGTAAGTATGCAAATACATAGTTTGAGACCGCTACATACCTACATTTTAAAGTATCTACAACCGCTACAAATCAACAAGGTTCTATGATTCCATACAGCTACAAACTGCCCGTTTATATTTGAGTTGTTTCTTACAGTACTGTAAGTATGCAAATACATAGTTTGAGACCGCTACATAGCTACATTTACAGTATCTACAACCGCTACAAATCAACAAGGTTCTATGAATCCATACAGCTACAAACTGCCCGTTTATATTTGAGTTGTTTCTTACAGTACTGTAAGTATGCAAATACATAGTTTGAGACCGCTACATAGCTACATTTACAGTATGTACAACAGCTACAAATCAACAAGGTTCTATGAATCCATACAGCTACAAACTGCCCGTTTATATTTGAGTTGTTTCTTACAGTAGTGTAAGTATGCAAATACATAGTTTGAGACCGCTACATAGCTACATTTACAGGATCTAAAACCGCTACAAATCAACAAGGTTCTATGAATCCATACAGCTAGATACCATACGTTTATATTTGAGTTGTTTCTTACAGTACTGTAAGTATGCAAATACATAGTTTGAGACCGCTACATAGCTACATTTACAGTATCTACAACCGCTACAAATCAACAAGGTTCTATGAATCCATACAGCTACAAACTGCCCGTTTATATTTGAGTTGTTTCTTACAGTACTGTAAGTATGCAAATACATAGTTTGAGACCGCTACATAGCTACATTTACAGTATCTATAACCGCTACAAATCAACAAGATTCTATGAATCCATACAGCCACAAACTATAGTTTATATTTGAGTTGCTTCTTACAGTACTGTAAGTATGCAAATACATAGTTTGAGACCGCTACATAGCTACATTTACAGTATGTACAACCGCTACAAATCAACAAGGTTCTATGAATCCATACAGCTAGAAACCATACGTTTATATTTGAGTTGTTCTCTACAGTACTGTAGGTATGTAAATACATAGTTTGACACCGCTACATAGCTACATTTACAGTATGTACAACCGCTACAAATCAACAAGGTTCTATGAATCCATACAGCTAGAAACTATACGTTTATATTTGAGTTGTTTCTTACAGTACTGTAAGTATGCAAATACATAGTTTGAAACCGCTACATAGCTACATTTACAGTATGTACAACCGCTACAAATCAACAAGGTTCTATGAATCCATAGAGCTAGAAACCATACGTTTATATTTGAGTTGCTTCTTACAGTACTGTAAGTATGCAAATACATAGTTTGAGACCGCTACATAGCTACATTTACAGTATCTACCACCGCAACAAATCAACAAGGTTCTATGAATCCATACAGCAACAAACTATACGTTTATATTTGAGTTGTTCTCTACAGTACTGTAGGTATGTAAATACATAGTTTGAGACCGCTACATAGCTACATTTACAGTATGTACAACCGCTACAAATCAACAAGGTTCTATGAATCCATACAGCTACAAACTATACGTTTATATTTGAGTTGTTTCTTACAGTACTGTAAGTATGCAAATACATAGTTTGAGACCGCTACATAGCTACATTTACAGTATCTACAACCGCTACAAATCAACAAGGTTCTATGAATCCAACAGCTACAAACTATAGTTTATATTTGAGTTGCTTCTTACAGTACTGTACGTATGCAAATACATAGTTTGAGACTGCTACATAGCTACATTTACAGTATCTACAACCGCTACAAATCAACAAGGTTCTATGAATCCATACAGCTACAAACTGCCCGTTTATATTTGAGTTGTTTCTTACAGTACTGTAAGTATGCAAATACATAGTTTGAGACCGCTACATAGCTACATTTACAGGATCTACAACCGCTACAAATCAACAAGTTTCTATGAATCCATACAGCTAGATACCATACGTTTATATTTGAGTTGCTTCTTACAGTACTGTAAGTATGCAAATACATAGTTTGAGACCGCTACATAGCTACATTTTAAAGTATCTACAACCGCTACAAATCAACAAGGTTCTATGAATCCATACAGCTACAAACTGCCCGTTTATATTTGAGTTGTTTCTTACAGTACTGTAAGTATGCAAATACATAGTTTGAGACCGCTACATAGCTACATTTACAGTATCTACAACCGCCACAAATCAACAAGGTTCTATGAATCCATACAGCTACAAACTGTCCGTTTATATTTGAGTTGTTTCTTACAGTACTGTAAGTATGCAAATACATAGTTTGAGACCGCTACATAGCTACATTTACAGTATGTACAACAGCTACAAATCAACAAGGTTCTATGAATCCATACAGCTACAAACTGCCCGTTTATATTTGAGTTGTTTCTTACAGTAGTGTAAGTATGCAAATACATAGTTTGAGACCGCTACATAGCTACATTTACAGGATCTACAACCGATACAAATCAACAAGGTTCTATGAATCCATACAGCTAGATACAATACGTTTATATTTGAGTTGTTTCTTACAGTACTGTAAGTATGCAAATACATAGTTTGAGACCGCTACATAGCTACAATTACAGTATCTACAACCGCTACAAATCAACAAGGTTCTATGAATCCATACATCTACAAACTGCCCGTTTATATTTGAGTTGTTTCTTACAGTACTGTAAGTATGCAAATACATAGTTTGAGACCGCTACATAGCTACATTTACAGTATCTATAACCGCTACAAATCAACAAGATTCTATGAATCCATACAGCCACAAACTATAGTTTATATTTGAGTTGCTTCTTACAGTACTGTAAGTATGCAAATACATAGTTTGAGACCGCTACATACCTACATTTACAGTATGTACAACCGCTACAAATCAACAAGGTTCTATGAATCCATACAGCTAGAACCCATACGTTTATATTTGAGTTGTTCTCTACAGTACTGTAGGTATGTAAATACATAGTTTGACACCGCTACATAGCTACATTTACAGTATGTACAACCGCTACAAATCAACAAGGTTCTATGAATCCATACAGCTAGAAACTATACGTTTATATTTGAGTTGTTTCTTACAGTACTGTAAGTATGCAAATACATAGTTTGAGACCGCTACATAGCTACATTTACAGTATGTACAACCGCTACAAATCAACAAGGTTCTATGAATCCATACAGCTAGAAACCATACGTTTATATTTGAGTTGCTTCTTACAGTACTGTAAGTATGCAAATACATAGTTTGAGACCGCTACATAGCTACATTTACAGTATCTACCACCGCTTCAAATCAACAAGGTTCTATGAATCCATACAGCTACAAAATATACGTTTATATTTGAGTTGTTCTCTACAGTAGTGTAAGTATGCAAATACATAGTTTGAGACCGCTACATAGCTACATTTACAGTATCTACAACCGCTACAAATCAACAAGGTTCTATGAATCCATACAGCTACAAACTGCCCGTTTATATTTGAGTTGTTTCTTAGAGTACTGTAAGTATGCAAATACATAGTTTGAGACCGCTACATAGCTGCATTTACAGTATCTACAACCGCTACAAATCAACAAGGTTCTATGAATCCATACAGCTACAAACTGCCCGTTTATATTTGAGTTGTTTCTTACAGTACTGTAAGTATACAAATACATAGTTTGAGACCGCTACATAGCTACATTTACAGGATCTACAACCGCTACAAATCAACAAGGTTCTATGAATCCATACAGCTAGATACCATACGTTTATATTTGAGTTGTTTCTTACAGTACTGTAAGTATGTAAATACATAGTTTGAGACCGCTACATAGCTACATTTACAGTATCTACAACCGCTACAAATCAACAAGGTTCTATGAATCCATACAGCTACAAACTGCCCGTTTATATTTGAGTTGTTTCTTACAGTACTGTAAGTATACAAATACATAGTTTGAGACCGCTACATAGCTACATTTACAGGATCTACAACCGCTACAAATCAACAAGGTTCTATGAATCCATACAGCTAGATACCATACGTTTATATTTGAGTTGTTTCTTACAGTACTGTAAGTATGTAAATACATAGTTTGAGACCGCTACATAGCTACATTTACAGTATCTACAACCGCTACAAATCAACAAGGTTCTATGAATCCATACAGCTACAAATTGCCCGTTTATATTTGAGTTGTTTCTTACAGTACTGTAAGTATGCAAATACATAGTTTGAGACCGCTACATAGCTACATTTACAGTATCTATAACCGCTACAAATCAACAAGATTCTATGAATCCATACAGCCACAAACTATAGTTTATATTTGAGTTGCTTCTTACAGTACAGTAAGTATGCAAATACATTGTTTGAGACCGCTGCATAGCTACATTTACAGTATGTACAACCGCTACAAATCAACAAGGTTCTATGAATCCATACAGCTACAAACTATACGTTTATATTTGAGTTGTTTCTTACAGTACTGTAAGTATGCGAATACATAGTTTGAGACCGCTACATAGCTACATTTACAGTATCTACAACCGCTACAAATCAACAAGGTTCTATGAATCCATACAGCTAGATACCATACGTTTATATTTGAGTTGCTTCTTACAGTACTGTAAGTATGCAAATACATAGTTTGAGACCGCTACATAGCTACATTTTAAAGTATCTACAACCGCTACAAATCAACAAGGTTCTATGAATCCATACAGCTACAAACTGCCCGTTTATATTTGAGTTGTTTCTTACAGTACTGTAAGTATGCAAATACATAGTTTGAGACCGCTACATAGCTACATTTACAGTATCTACAACCGCTACAAATCAACAATGTTCTATGAATCCATACAGCTACAAACTGCCCGTTTATATTTGAGTTGTTTCTTACAGTACTGTAAGTATGCAAATACATAGTTTGAGACCGCTACATAGCTACATTTACAGTATGTACAACAGCTACAAATCAACAAGGTTCTATGAATCCATACAGCTAGATACCATACGTTTATATTTGAGTTGCTTCTTACAGTACTGTAAGTATGCAAATACATAGTTTGAGACCGCTACATAGCTACATTTTAAAGTATCTACAACCGCTACAAATCAACAAGGTTCTATGAATCCATACAGCTACAAACTGCCCGTTTATATTTGAGTTGTTTCTTACAGTACTGTAAGTATGCAAATACATAGTTTGAGACCGCTACATAGCTACATTTACAGTATCTACAACCGCTACAAATCAACAAGGTTCTATGAATCCATACAGCTAGATACGATACGTTTATATTTGAGTTGTTTCTTACAGTACTGTAAGTATGCAAATACATAGTTTGAGACCGCTACATAGCTACATTTACAGTATCTACAACCGCTACAAATCAACAAGGTTCTATGAATCCATACAGCTACAAACTGCCCGTTTATATTTGAGTTGTTTCTTACAGTACTGTAAGTATGCAAATACATAGTTTGAGACCGCTACACAGCTACATTTACAGTATCTATAACCGCTACAAATCAACAATATTCTATGAATCCATACAGCCACAAACTATAGTTTATATTTGAGTTGCTTCTTACAGTACTGTAAGTATGCAAATGCATAGTTTGAGACCGCTGCATAGCTACATTTACAGTATGTACAACCGCTACAAATCAACAAGGTTCTATGAATCCATACAGCTAGAAACCATACGTTTATATTTGAGTTGCTTCTTACAGTACTGTAAGTATGCAAATACATAGTTTGAGACCGCTACATAGCTACATTTACAGTATCTACCACCGCTTCAAATCAACAAGGTTCTATGAATCCATACAGCTACAAACTATACGTTTATATTTGAGTTGTTCTCTACAGTAGTGTAAGTATGCAAATACATAGTTTGAGACCGCTACATAGCTACATTTACAGTATCTACAACCGCTACAAATCAACAAGGTTCTATGAATCCATACAGCTACAAACTGCCCGTTTATATTTGAGTTGTTTCTTAGAGTACTGTAAGTATGCAAATACATAGTTTGAGACCGCTACATAGCTGCATTTACAGTATCTACAACCGCTACAAATCAACAAGGTTCTATGAATCCATACAGCTACAAACTGCCCGTTTATATTTGAGTTGTTTCTTACAGTACTGTAAGTATACAAATACATAGTTTGAGACCGCTACATAGCTACATTTACAGGATCTACAACCGCTACAAATCAACAAGGTTCTATGAATCCATACAGCTAGATACCATACGTTTATATTTGAGTTGTTTCTTACAGTACTGTAAGTATGTAAATACATAGTTTGAGACCGCTACATAGCTACATTTACAGTATCTACAACCGCTACAAATCAACAAGGTTCTATGAATCCATACAGCTACAAACTGCCCGTTTATATTTGAGTTGTTTCTTACAGTACTGTAAGTATACAAATACATAGTTTGAGACCGCTACATAGCTACATTTACAGGATCTACAACCGCTACAAATCAACAAGGTTCTATGAATCCATACAGCTAGATACCATACGTTTATATTTGAGTTGTTTCTTACAGTACTGTAAGTATGTAAATACATAGTTTGAGACCGCTACATAGCTACATTTACAGTATCTACAACCGCTACAAATCAACAAGGTTCTATGAATCCATACAGCTACAAATTGCCCGTTTATATTTGAGTTGTTTCTTACAGTACTGTAAGTATGCAAATACATAGTTTGAGACCGCTACATAGCTACATTTACAGTATCTATAACCGCTACAAATCAACAAGATTCTATGAATCCATACAGCCACAAACTATAGTTTATATTTGAGTTGCTTCTTACAGTACAGTAAGTATGCAAATACATTGTTTGAGACCGCTGCATAGCTACATTTACAGTATGTACAACCGCTACAAATCAACAAGGTTCTATGAATCCATACAGCTACAAACTATACGTTTATATTTGAGTTGTTTCTTACAGTACTCTAAGTATGCGAATACATAGTTTGAGACCGCTACATAGCTACATTTACAGTATCTACAACCGCTACAAATCAACAAGGTTCTATGAATCCATACAGCTAGATACCATACGTTTATATTTGAGTTGCTTCTTACAGTACTGTAAGTATGCAAATACATAGTTTGAGACCGCTACATAGCTACATTTTAAAGTATCTACAACCGCTACAAATCAACAAGGTTCTATGAATCCATACAGCTACAAACTGCCCGTTTATATTTGAGTTGTTTCTTACAGTACTGTAAGTATGCAAATACATAGTTTGAGACCGCTACATAGCTACATTTACAGTATCTACAACCGCTACAAATCAACAATGTTCTATGAATCCATACAGCTACAAACTGCCCGTTTATATTTGAGTTGTTTCTTACAGTACTGTAAGTATGCAAATACATAGTTTGAGACCGCTACATAGCTACATTTACAGTATGTACAACAGCTACAAATCAACAAGGTTCTATGAATCCATACAGCTAGATACCATACGTTTATATTTGAGTTGCTTCTTACAGTACTGTAAGTATGCAAATACATAGTTTGAGACCGCTACATAGCTACATTTTAAAGTATCTACAACCGCTACAAATCAACAAGGTTCTATGAATCCATACAGCTACAAACTGCCCGTTTATATTTGAGTTGTTTCTTACAGTACTGTAAGTATGCAAATACATAGTTTGAGACCGCTACATAGCTACATTTACAGTATCTACAACCGCTACAAATCAACAAGGTTCTATGAATCCATACAGCTAGATACGATACGTTTATATTTGAGTTGTTTCTTACAGTACTGTAAGTATGCAAATACATAGTTTGAGACCGCTACATAGCTACATTTACAGTATCTACAACCGCTACAAATCAACAAGGTTCTATGAATCCATACAGCTACAAACTGCCCGTTTATATTTGAGTTGTTTCTTACAGTACTGTAAGTATGCAAATACATAGTTTGAGACCGCTACACAGCTACATTTACAGTATCTATAACCGCTACAAATCAACAATATTCTATGAATCCATACAGCCACAAACTATAGTTTATATTTGAGTTGCTTCTTACAGTACTGTAAGTATGCAAATGCATAGTTTGAGACCGCTGCATAGCTACATTTACAGTATGTACAACCGCTACAAATCAACAAGGTTCTATGAATCCATACAGCTAGAAACCATACGTTTATATTTGAGTTGCTTCTTACAGTACTGTAAGTATGCAAATACATAGTTTGAGACCGCTACATAGCTACATTTACAGTATCTACCACCGCTTCAAATCAACAAGGTTCTATGAATCCATACAGCTACAAACTATACGTTTATATTTGAGTTGTTCTCTACAGTAGTGTAAGTATGCAAATACATAGTTTGAGACCGCTACATAGCTACATTTACAGTATCTACAACCGCTACAAATCAACAAGGTTCTATGAATCCATACAGCTACAAACTGCCCGTTTATATTTGAGTTGTTTCTTAGAGTACTGTAAGTATGCAAATACATAGTTTGAGACCGCTACATAGCTGCATTTACAGTATCTACAACCGCTACAAATCAACAAGGTTCTATGAATCCATACAGCTACAAACTGCCCGTTTATATTTGAGTTGTTTCTTACAGTACTGTAAGTATACAAATACATAGTTTGAGACCGCTACATAGCTACATTTACAGGATCTACAACCGCTACAAATCAACAAGGTTCTATGAATCCATACAGCTAGATACCATACGTTTATATTTGAGTTGTTTCTTACAGTACTGTAAGTATGTAAATACATAGTTTGAGACCGCTACATAGCTACATTTACAGTATCTACAACCGCTACAAATCAACAAGGTTCTATGAATCCATACAGCTACAAACTGCCCGTTTATATTTGAGTTGTTTCTTACAGTACTGTAAGTATACAAATACATAGTTTGAGACCGCTACATAGCTACATTTACAGGATCTACAACCGCTACAAATCAACAAGGTTCTATGAATCCATACAGCTAGATACCATACGTTTATATTTGAGTTGTTTCTTACAGTACTGTAAGTATGTAAATACATAGTTTGAGACCGCTACATAGCTACATTTACAGTATCTACAACCGCTACAAATCAACAAGGTTCTATGAATCCATACAGCTACAAATTGCCCGTTTATATTTGAGTTGTTTCTTACAGTACTGTAAGTATGCAAATACATAGTTTGAGACCGCTACATAGCTACATTTACAGTATCTATAACCGCTACAAATCAACAAGATTCTATGAATCCATACAGCCACAAACTATAGTTTATATTTGAGTTGCTTCTTACAGTACAGTAAGTATGCAAATACATTGTTTGAGACCGCTGCATAGCTACATTTACAGTATGTACAACCGCTACAAATCAACAAGGTTCTATGAATCCATACAGCTACAAACTATACGTTTATATTTGAGTTGTTTCTTACAGTACTCTAAGTATGCGAATACATAGTTTGAGACCGCTACATAGCTACATTTACAGTATCTACAACCGCTACAAATCAACAAGGTTCTATGAATCCATACAGCTAGATACCATACGTTTATATTTGAGTTGCTTCTTACAGTACTGTAAGTATGCAAATACATAGTTTGAGACCGCTACATAGCTACATTTTAAAGTATCTACAACCGCTACAAATCAACAAGGTTCTATGAATCCATACAGCTACAAACTGCCCGTTTATATTTGAGTTGTTTCTTACAGTACTGTAAGTATGCAAATACATAGTTTGAGACCGCTACATAGCTACATTTACAGTATCTACAACCGCTACAAATCAACAATGTTCTATGAATCCATACAGCTACAAACTGCCCGTTTATATTTGAGTTGTTTCTTACAGTACTGTAAGTATGCAAATACATAGTTTGAGACCGCTACATAGCTACATTTACAGTATGTACAACAGCTACAAATCAACAAGGTTCTATGAATCCATACAGCTAGATACCATACGTTTATATTTGAGTTGCTTCTTACAGTACTGTAAGTATGCAAATACATAGTTTGAGACCGCTACATAGCTACATTTTAAAGTATCTACAACCGCTACAAATCAACAAGGTTCTATGAATCCATACAGCTACAAACTGCCCGTTTATATTTGAGTTGTTTCTTACAGTACTGTAAGTATGCAAATACATAGTTTGAGACCGCTACATAGCTACATTTACAGTATCTACAACCGCTACAAATCAACAAGGTTCTATGAATCCATACAGCTAGATACGATACGTTTATATTTGAGTTGTTTCTTACAGTACTGTAAGTATGCAAATACATAGTTTGAGACCGCTACATAGCTACATTTACAGTATCTACAACCGCTACAAATCAACAAGGTTCTATGAATCCATACAGCTACAAACTGCCCGTTTATATTTGAGTTGTTTCTTACAGTACTGTAAGTATGCAAATACATAGTTTGAGACCGCTACACAGCTACATTTACAGTATCTATAACCGCTACAAATCAACAATATTCTATGAATCCATACAGCCACAAACTATAGTTTATATTTGAGTTGCTTCTTACAGTACTGTAAGTATGCAAATGCATAGTTTGAGACCGCTGCATAGCTACATTTACAGTATGTACAACCGCTACAAATCAACAAGGTTCTATGAATCCATACAGCTACAAACTATATGTTTATATTTGAGTTGTTTCTTACAGTACTGTAAGTATGCAAATACATAGTTTGAGACCGCTACATAGCTACATTTACAGTATCTACAACCGCTACAAATCAACAAGGTTCTATGAATCCATACAGCTACAAACTGCCCGTTTATATTTGAGTTGTTTCTTACAGTACTGTAAGTATGCAAATACATAGTTTGAGACCGCTACATAGCTACATTTACAGTATCTACAACCGCTACAAATCAACAAGGTTCTATGAATCCATACAGCTACAAACTGCCCGTTTATATTTGAGTTGTTTCTTACAGTACTGTAAGTATGCAAATACATAGTTTGAGACCGCTACATAGCTACATTTACAGTATGTACAACAGCTACAAATCAACAAGGTTCTATGAATCCATACAGCTAGATACCATACGTTTATATTTGAGTTGCTTCTTACAGTGCTGTAAGTATGCAAATACATAGTTTGAGACCGCTACATAGCTACATTTTAAAGTATCTACAACCGCTACAAATCAACAAGGTTCTATGAATCCATACAGCTACAAACTGCCCGTTTATATTTGAGTTGTTTCTTACAGTACTGTAAGTATGCAAATACATAGTTTGAGACCGCTACATAGCTACATTTACAGTATCTACAACCGCTACAAATCAACAAGGTTCTATGAATCCATACAGCTACAAACTGCCCGTTTATATTTGAGTTGTTTCTTACAGTACTGTAAGTATGCAAATACATAGTTTGAGACCGCTACACAGCTACATTTACAGTATCTATAACCGCTACAAATCAACAAGATTCTATGAATCCATACAGCCACAAACTATAGTTTATATTTGAGTTGCTTCTTACAGTACTGTAAGTATGCAAATACATAGTTTGAGACCGCTGCATAGCTACATTTACAGTATGTACAACCGCTACAAATCAACAAGGTTCTATGAATCCATACAGCTACAAACTATATGTTTATATTTGTGTTGTTTCTTACAGTACTGTAAGTATGCAAATACATAGTTTGAGACCGCTACATAGCTACATTTACAGTATCTACAACCGCTACAAATCAACAAGGTTCTATGAATCCATACAGCTACAAACTGCCCGTTTATATTTGAGTTGTTTCTTACAGTACTTTAAGTATGCAAATAAAATAGTTTGAGACCGCTACATAGCTACATTTACAGGATCTACAACCGCTACAAATCAACAAGGTTCTATGAATCCATACAGCTAGATACCATACGTTTATATTTGAGTTGTTTCTTACAGTACTGTAAGTATGCAAATACATAGTTTGAGACCGCTACATAGCTACATTTACAGTATGTACAACAGCTACAAATCAACAAGGTTCTATGAATCCATACAGCTAGATACCATACGTTTATATTTGAGTTGCTTCTTACAGTACTGTAAGTATGCAAATACATAGTTTGAGACCGCTACATAGCTACATTTTAAAGTATCTACAACCGCTACAAATCAACAAGGTTCTATGAATCCATACAGCTACAAACTGCCCGTTTATATTTGAGTTGTTTCTTACAGTACTGTAAGTATGCAAATACATAGTTTGAGACCGCTACACAGCTACATTTACAGTATCTATAACCGCTACAAATCAACAAGATTCTATGAATCCATACAGCCACAAACTATAGTTTATATTTGAGTTGCTTCTTACAGTACTGTAAGTATGCAAATACATAGTTTGAGACCGCTGCATAGCTACATTTACAGTATGTACAACCGCTACAAATCAACAAGGTTCTATGAATCCATACAGCTACAAACTATATGTTTATATTTGAGTTGTTTTTTACAGTACTGTAAGTATGCAAATACATAGTTTGAGACCGCTACATAGCTACATTTACAGTATCTACAACGGCTACAAATCAACAAGGTTCTATGAATCCATACAGCTACAAACTGCCCGTTTATATTTGAGTTGTTTCTTACAGTACTGTAAGTATGCAAATACATAGTTTGAGACCGCTACATAGCTACATTTACAGGATCTACAACCGCTACAAATCAACAAGGTTCTATGAATCCATACAGCTAGATACCATACGTTTATATTTGTGTTGCTTCTTACAGTACTGTAAGTATGCAAATACATAGTTTGAGACCGCTACATAGCTACATTTTAAAGTATCTACAACCGCTACAAATCAACAAGGTTCTATGAATCCATACAGCTAAAAACTATACGTTTATATTTCAGTTGTTTCTTACAGTACTGTAAGTATGCAAATACATAGTTTGAGACCGCTACATAGCTACATTTACAGTATGTACAACCGCTACAAATCAACAAGGTTCTATGTATCCATACAGCTAGAAACCATACGTTTATATTTGAGTTGCTTCTTACAGTACTGTAAGTATGCAAATACATAGTTTGAGACCGCTACATAGCTACATTTACAGTATCTACCACCGCTACAAATCAACAAGGTTCTATGAATCCATACAGCTACAAACTATACGTTTATATTTGAGTTGTTCTCTACAGTACTGTAGGTATGTAAATACATAGTTTGAGACCGCTACATAGCTACATTTACAGTATGTACAACCGCTACAAATCAACAAGGTTCTATGAATCCATACAGCTACAAACTATACGTTTATATTTGAGTTGTTTCTTACAGTACTGTAAGTATGCAAATACATAGTTTGAGACCGCTACATAGCTACATTTACAGTATCTACAACCGCTACAAATCAACAAGGTTCTATGAATCCAACAGCTACAAACTATAGTTTATATTTGAGTTGTTCCTTACAGTAGTGTAAGTATGCAAATACATAGTTTGAGACCGCTACATAGCTACATTTACAGTATCTACAACCGCTACAAATCAACAAGGTTCTATGAATCCATACAGCTACAAACTGCCCGTTTATATTTGAGTTGTTTCTTAGAGTACTGTAAGTATGCAAATACATAGTTTGAGACCGCTACATAGCTACATTTACAGGATCTACAACCGCTACAAATCAACAAGGTTCTATGAATCCATACAGCTACAAACTATAGTTTATTTTGAGTTGCTTCTTACAGTACTGTAAGTATGCAAATACATAGTTTGAGACCGCTACATAGCTACATTTACAGTATCTACAACCGCTACAAATCAACAAGGTTCTATGAATCCATACAGCTACAAACTGCCCGTTTATATTTGAGTTGTTTCTTACAGTACTGTAAGTATACATATACATAGTTTGAGACCGCTACATAGCTACATTTACAGGATCTACAACCGCTACAAATCAACAAGGTTCTATGAATCCATACAGCTAGTTACCATACGTTTATATTTGAGTTGTTTCTTACACTACTGTAAGTATGTAAATACATAGTTTGAGACCGCTACATAGCTACATTTACAGTATCTACAACCGCTACAAATCAACAAGGTTCTATGAATCCATACAGCTACAAACTGCCCGTTTATATTTGAGTTGTTTCTTACAGTACTGTAAGTATGCAAATACATAGTTTGAGACCGCTACATAGCTACATTTACAGTATCTATAACCGCTACAAATCAACAAGATTCTATGAATCCATACAGCCACAAACTATAGTTTATATTTGAGTTGCTTCTTACAGTACAGTAAGTATGCAAATACATTGTTTGAGACCGCTGCATAGCTACATTTACAGTATGTACAACCGCTACAAATCAACAAGGTTCTATGAATCCATATAGCTACAAACTATACGTTTATATTTGAGTTGTTTCTTACAGTACTGTAAGTATGCAAATACATAGTTTGAGACCGCTACATAGCTACATTTACAGTATCTACAAATCAACAAGGTTCTATGAATCCATACAGCTACAAACTGCCCGTTTATATTTGAGTTGTTTCTTACAGTACTGTAAGTATGCAAATACATAGTTTGAGTCCGCTACATAGCTACATTTACAGGATCTACAACCGTCACAAATCAACAAGGTTCTATGAATCCATACAGCTACAAACTATAGTTTATATTTGAGTTGCTTCTTACAGTACTGTAAGTATGCAAATACATAGTTTGAGACCGCTACATAGCTACATTTACAGTATCTATAACCGCTACAAATCAATAAGGTTCTATGAATCCATACAGCTACAAACTATAGGTTTATATTTGAGTTGTTTCTTACAGTACTGTAAGTATGCAAATACATAGTTTGAGACCGCTACATAGCTACATTT
The DNA here is from genome assembly GCA_030710605.1 of Cordylochernes scorpioides. Lineage (NCBI taxonomy): Eukaryota > Metazoa > Arthropoda > Arachnida > Pseudoscorpiones > Chernetidae > Cordylochernes > Cordylochernes scorpioides. The sequence continues at coordinate 44,431,792 of CP092870.1, read as the reverse complement.
ACAGTATCTATAACCGCTACAAATCAACAAGGTTCTATGAATCCATACAGCTACAAACTATAGTTTATATTTGAGTTGCTTCTTACAGTACTGTAATTATGCAAATACATAGTTTGAGACCGCTACATAGCTACATTTACAGTATCTACAACAGCTACAAATCAACAAGGTTCTATGAATCCATACAGCTACAAACTGCCCGTTTATATTTGAGTTGTTTCTTACAGTACTGTAAGTATGCAAATACATAGTTTGAGACCGCTACATAGCTACATTTACAGGATCTACAACCGCTACAAATCAACAAGGTTCTATGAATCCATACAGCTAGATACCATACGTTTATATTTGAGTTGTTTCTTACCATACTGTAAGTATGCAAATACATAGTTTGAGACCGCTACATAGCTACATTTACAGTATCTACAACCGCTACAAATCAACAAGGTTCTATGAATCCATACAGCTACAAACTGCCCGTTTATATTTGAGTTGTTTCTTACAGTACTGTAAGTATGCAAATACATAGTTTGAGACCGCCACATAGCTACATTTACAGGATCTACAACCGCTACAAATCAACAAGGTTCTATGAATCCATACAGCTAGATACCATACGTTTATATTTGAGTTGTTTCTTACAGTACTGTAAGTATGCAAATACATAGTTTGAGACCGCTACATAGCTACATTTACAGTATCTACAACCGCTACAAATCAACAAGGTTCTATGAATCCATACAGCTACAAACTGCCCGTTTATATTTGAGTTGTTTCTTACAGTACTGTAAGTATGCAAATACATAGTTTGAGACCGCTACACAGCTACATTTACAGTATCTATAACCGCTACAAATCAACAAGATTCTATGAATCCATACAGCCACAAACTATAGTTTATATTTGAGTTGCTTCTTACAGTACTGTAAGTATGCAAATACATAGTTTGAGACCGCTGCATAGCTACATTTACAGTATGTACAACCGCTACAAATCAACTAGGTTCTATGAATCCATACAGCTACAAACTATATGTTTATATTTGAGTTGTTTCTTTCAGTACTGTAAGTATGCAAATACATAGTTTGAGACCGCTACATAGCTACATTTACAGTATCTACAACCGCTACAAATCAACAAGGTTCTATGAATCCATACAGCTACAAACTGCCCGTTTATATTTGAGTTGTTTCTTACAGTACTGTAAGTATGCAAATACATAGTTTGAGACCGCTACACAGCTACATTTAGAGTATGTACAACAGCTACAAATCAACAAGGTTCTATGAATCCATACAGCTACAAACTATAGTTTATATTTGAGTTGTTTCTTACAGTACTGTAAGTATGCAAATACATAGTTTGAGACCGCTACATAGCTACATTTACAGTATCTACAACCGCTACAAATCAACAAGGGTCTATGAATCAATACAGCTAGAAACCATACGTTTATATATGAGTCGCTTCTTACAGTACTGTAAGTATGAAAATACATAGTTTGAGACCGCTACATTGCTACATTTACAGTATCTACAACCGCTACAAATCAACAAGGTTCTATGAATCCATACAGCTACAAACTATACGTTTATATTTGAGTTGTTTCTTACAGTACTGTAAGTATGCAAATACATAGTTTGAGACCGCTACATAGCTACATTTACAGTATCTACAACCGCTACAAATCAACAAGGTTCTATGAATACATACAGCTACAAACTATACGTTTATATTTGAGTTGTTTCTTACAGTACTGTAAGTATGCAAATACATAGTTTGAGACCGCTACATAGCTACATTTACAGTATCTACAACCGCTACAAATCAACAAGGTTCTATGAATCCATACAGTTACAAACTATACGTTTATATTTTAGTTGTTTCTTACAGTACTGTAAGTATGCAAATACATAGTTTGAGACTGCTACATAGCTACATTTACAGTATGTACAACAGCTACAAATCAACAAGGTTCTATGAATCCATACAGCTACAAACTATACGTTTATATTTGAGTTGTTTCTTACAGTACTGTAAGTATGCAAATACATAGTTTGAGCCCGCTACATAGCTACATTTACAGTATCTACAACCGCTACAAATCAACAAGGTTCTATGAAATCATACAACTACAAACTATACGTTTATATTTGAGTTGTTTCTAACAGTACTGTAAGTATGCAAATACATAGTTTGAGACTGCTACATAGCTACATTTACAGTATGTACAACAGCTACAAATCAACAAGGTTCTATGAATCCATACAGCTACAAACTATACGTTTATATTTGAGTTGTTTCTTACAGTACTGTAAGTATGCAAATACATAGTTTGAGACTGCTACATAGCTACATTTACACTATGTACAACAGCTACAAATCAACAAGGTTCTATGAATCCATACAGCTACAAACTATACGTTTATATTTGAGTTGGTTCTTACAGTACTGTTAGTATGCAAATACATAGTTTGAGATTGCTACATAGCTACATTTACAGTATGTACAACAGCTACATATCAACAAGGTTCTATGAATCCATACAGCTACAAACTGCCCGTTTATATTTGAGTTGTTTCTTACAGTACTGTAAGTATGCAAATACATAGTTTGAGACCGCTACATAGCTACATTTACAGTATGTACAACAGCTACAAATCAACAAGGTTCTATGAATCCATACAGCTACAAACTTGCCATTTATATTTGAGTTGTTTCTTACAGTACTGTAAGTATGCAAATACATAGTTAGAGACTGCTACATAGCTACATTTACAGTATCTATAACCGCTACAAATCAACAAGGTTCTATGAATCCATACAGCTACAAACTGCCCGTTTATATTTGAGTTGTTTCTTACAGTACTGTAAGTATGCAAATACATAGTTTGAGACCGCTACATAGCTACATTTACAGTATCTACAACCGCTACAAATCAACAAGGTTCTATGAATCCATACAGCTACAAACTATACTTTATATTTGAGTTGTTTCTTACAGTACTGTAAGTATGCAAATACATAGTTTGAGACCGCTACATAGCTACATTTAGAGTATGTACAACAGCTACAAATCAACAAGGTTCTATGAATCCATACAGCTACAAACGATAGTTTATATTTGAGTTGTTTCTTACAGTACTGTAAGTATGCAAATACATAGTTTGAGACCGCTACATAGCTACATTTACAGTATCTACAACCGCTACAAATCAACAAGGTTCTATGAATCAATACAGCTAGAAACCATACGTTTATATATGAGTCGCTTCTTACAGTACTGTAAGTATGAAAATACATAGTTTGTGACCGCTACATTGCTACATTTACAGTATCTACAACCGCTACAAATCAACAAGGTTCTATGAATCCATACAGCTACAAACTATACGTTTATATTTGAGTTGTTTCTTACAGTACTGTAAGTATGCAAATACATAGTTTGAGACCGCTACATAGCTACATTTACAGTATCTACAACCGCTACAAATCAACAAGGTTCTATGAATACATACAGCTACAAACTATACGTTTATATTTGAGTTGTTTCTTACAGTACTGTAAGTATGCAAATACATAGTTTGAGACCGCTACATAGCTACATTTACAGTATCTACAACCGCTACAAATCAACAAGGTTCTATGAATCCATACAGTTACAAACTATACGTTTATATTTGAGTTGTTTCTTACAGTACTGTAAGTATGCAAATACATAGTTTGAGACTGCTACATAGCTACATTTACAGTATGTACAACAGCTACAAATCAACAAGGTTCTATGAATCCATACAGCTACAAACTATACGTTTATATTTGAGTTGTTTCTTACAGTACTGTAAGTATGCAAATACATAGTTTGAGCCCGCTACATAGCTACATTTACAGTATCTACAACCGCTACAAATCAACAAGGTTCTATGAAATCATACAACTACAAACTATACGTTTATATTTGAGTTGTTTCTAACAGTACTGTAAGTATGCAAATACATAGTTTGAGACTGCTACATAGCTACATTTACAGTATGTACAACAGCTACAAATCAACAAGGTTCTATGAATCCATACAGCTACAAACTATACGTTTATATTTGAGTTGTTTCTTACAGTACTGTAAGTATGCAAATACATAGTTTGAGACTGCTACATAGCTACATTTACACTATGTACAACAGCTACAAATCAACAAGGTTCTATGAATCCATACAGCTACAAACTATACGTTTATATTTGAGTTGGTTCTTACAGTACTGTTAGTATGCAAATACATAGTTTGAGATTGCTACATAGCTACATTTACAGTATGTACAACAGCTACATATCAACAAGGTTCTATGAATCCATACAGCTACAAACTGCCCGTTTATATTTGAGTTGTTTCTTACAGTACTGTAAGTATGCAAATACATAGTTTGAGACCGCTACATAGCTACATTTACAGTATGTACAACAGCTACAAATCAACAAGGTTCTATGAATCCATACAGCTACAAACTTGCCATTTATATTCGAGTTGTTTCTTACAGTACTGTAAGTATGCAAATACATAGTTAGAGACTGCTACATAGCTACATTTACAGTATCTATAACCGCTACAAATCAACAAGGTTCTATGAATCCATACAGCTACAAACTGCCCGTTTATATTTGAGTTGTTTCTTACAGTACTGTAAGTATGCAAATACATAGTTTGAGACCGCTACATAGCTACATTTACAGTATCTACAACCGCTACAAATCAACAAGGTTCTATGAATCCATACAGCTACAAACTATAGTTTATATTTGAGTTGTTTCTTACAGTACTGTAAGTATGCAAATACATAGTTTGAGACCGCTACATAGCTACATTTAGAGTATGTAAAACAGCTACAAATCAACAAGGTTCTATGAATCCATACAGCTACAAACTATAGTTTATATTTGAGTTGTTTCTTACAGTACTGTAAGTATGCAAATACATAGTTTGAGACCGCTACATAGCTACATTTATAGTATCTACAACCGCTACAAATCAACAAGGTTCTATGAATCAATACAGCTAGAAACCATACGTTTATATATGAGTCGCTTCTTACAGTACTGTAAGTATGAAAATACATAGTTTGAGACCGCTACATTGCTACATTTACAGTATCTACAACCGCTACAAATCAACAAGGTTCTATGAATCCATACAGCTACAAACTATACGTTTATATTTGAGTTGTTTCTTACAGTACTGTAAGTATGCAAATACATAGTTTGAGACCGCTACATAGCTACATTTACAGTATCTACAACCGCTACAAATCAACAAGGTTCTATGAATACATACAGCTACAAACTATACGTTTATATTTGAGTTGTTTCTTACAGTACTGTAAGTATGCAAATACATAGTTTGAGACCGCTACATAGCTACATTTACAGTATCTACAACCGCTACAAATCAACAAGGTTCTATGAATCCATACAGTTACAAACTATACGTTTATATTTGAGTTGTTTCTTACAGTACTGTAAGTATGCAAATACATAGTTTGAGACTGCTACATAGCTACATTTACAGTATGTACAACAGCTACAAATCAACAAGGTTCTATGAATCCATACAGCTACAAACTATACGTTTATATTTGAGTTGTTTCTTACAGTACTGTAAGTATGCAAATACATAGTTTGAGCCCGCTACATAGCTACATTTACAGTATCTACAACCGCTACAAATCAACAAGGTTCTATGAATCCATACAACTACAAACTATACGTTTATATTTGAGTTGTTTCTTACAGTACTGTAAGTATGCAAATACATAGTTTGAGACCGCTACATAGCTACATTTACAGTATCTACAACCGCTACAAATCAACAAGGTTCTATGAATCCATACAGTTACAAACTCTACGTTTATATTTGAGTTGTTTCTTACAGTAGTGTAAGTATGCATATACATAGTTTGAGACCGCTACATAGCTACATTTACAGTATGTACAACAGCTACAAATCAACAAGGTTCTATGAATCCATACAGCTACAAACTATACGTTTATATTTGAGTTGTTTCTTACAGTACTGTAAGTATGCAAATACATAGTTTGAGACCGCTACATAGCTACATTTACAGTATCTACAACCGCTACAAATCAACAAGGTTCTATGAATCCATACAGCTACAAACTGCCCGTTTATATTTGAGTTGCTTCTTACAGTACTGTAATTATGCAAATACATAGTTTGAGACCGCTACATAGCTACATTTACAGTATGTACAACCGCTACAAATCAACAAGATTCTATGAATCCATACAGCTACAAACTATACGTTTATATTTGAGTTGTTTCTTACAGTACTGTAGGTATGCAAATACATAGTTTGAGACCGCTACATAGCTACATTTACAGTATCTACAACCGCTACAAATCAACAAGGTTCTATGAAACCATACAGCTAGAAACTATATGTTTATATTTGAGTTGCTTCTTACAGTACTGTAAGTATGCAAATTCCTAGTTTGAGACCGCTACATAGCTACATTTACAGTATCTACAAACGCTACAAATCAACAAGCTTCTATGAATCCATACAGCTACAAACTATACGTTTATATTTGAGTTGTTTCTTACAGTACTGTAAGTATGCAAATACATAGTTTGAGACCGCTACATAGCTACATTTACAGTATGTACAACCGCTACAAATCAACAAGGTTCTATTAATCCATACAGCTACAAACTATACGTTTATATTTGAGTTGTTTCTTACAGTACTGTAAGTATGCAAATACATAGTTTGAGACCGCTACATAGCTACATTTACAGTATCTACAACCGCTACAAATCAACAAGGTTCTATTAATTCATACAGCTACAAACTATACGTTTATATTTGAGTTGTTTCTTACAGTACTGTAAGTATGTAAATACATAGTTTGAGACCGCTACATAGCTACATTTACAGTATGTACAACCGCTACAAATCAACAAGGTTCTATTAATTCATACAGCTACAAACTATACGTTTATATTTGAGTTGTTTCTTACAGTACTGTAAGTATGCAAATACATAGTTTGAGACCGCTACATAGCTACATTTACAGTATGTACAACCGCTACAAATCAACAAGGTTCTATTAATCCATACAGCTACAAACTATACGTTTATATTTGAGTTGTTTCTTACAGTACATTAAGTATGCAAATACATAGTTTGAGACCGCAAGATTCTATGAATCCATACAGCTACAAACTATACGTTTATATTTGAGTTGTTTCTTACAGTACAGTGAGTATGCAAATGCATAGTTTGAGACCGCTACACAGCTACATTTACAGTATCTACAACCGCTACAAATCAACAAGGTTTTATGAATCCATACAGCTACAAACTATACGTTTATATTTGAGTTGTTTCTTACAGATACTGTAAGATACATAGTTTAATTATAAATTTGTAAAAACATCGTTGAGGGAAAAGTTTTTTTTTCAAATTATATATAACGACAATATAAGCTTTCGGTCTCAATAGCCAATAGCACTCTTGGAATGGGTAATTTAGATTAACTGTATAATAGATTAAACTAATGGTAGATTAAACTGGCGAAACCGCTGGGAGGGTTCGCCATTAATGAGCCAGGCTCTCCTATTAATTTTCCCATTGCAATAAGGACAGTAGAAATTGTTTAATTCTCAAAAGAATCATACACGTCTATAATAGTTTCGAATTTTGATAACAGATGGCGTGTTAATGTATCATGATTAACATATGTGTTTGTGTTTTCTTTTTTCAAGCTTTTACTTTGAACCAATCAAAGACGGTGTTATATATTTAATGAAATTTATGTCCAACAAAAATCTATAATCTAATCAAAGTTCAACTAAGTTCAACGCCTGAGATTCCAATAAATGGAACAAAACATGTCACAAACGTTGTTTTTTATAGCATGCCATCTCTTTATTTCTAGAAATAATCAAATTTATTTTTAGCGTTCTAAATTCAGTCATGAACCACTTTCGAAACAATGTCTTCTTCATGTCAAATCTACCCATCAACATAACCACAAATTACAAATATCATAATACATTACAACGCCATCTGTTTCCAAAATTCGAAAATATTATAGACGCGTATGATTCTTTTTAAATTTAAACAATTTCTACTGCCTTTATTGTAATGGAAAAATTAATGGGAGGGCCTGACTTATCAGTGTTGAACCCTCCCAGCGGTTTCGCCAGTTTAATCTTCAAATATATTGATTCATAATGGCTTTCAGAATGATAATATTGTCTTTTAGAATATCGCAGTTTCTTTTATCTCAATACAAGGTTGTCCCAAAAGTTCGTAAACACTTGCAAAAAATCGAAATACCAATATTATTTCGCTGTTATGTATAATGTCTTTGTATTATGTATAAAGTAATTGTATTATGTATTATTATGTATTCGCCGTAATATTATTATTCGTCAAGTAACAAGAACATTTTTAAAATAAATTTTGTATTTTTTCAGGTATTTGCGAACTTTTGGGAAATCCAGAATGTATATCCAATGTAATATTGGTTCTCTAGTGACCCGAAATACTTGTAGAAATAATTAGAGAATCTTTTTGACAATTATTCAAAAAACTAATTGAGAAAAAGAACTTTTTAATTGAAGATTAGTGTGTCTTAAAAAAAAGGTAAAGAGTCAAGAATTTGCCAAGAATTATCTTTAAATGTAAATAGGTTTAAGCAAAAAGAGAATATGTAATATTGCTTACATTTATTACTACGTGTTTTACCCGATACAAAAAAAGGCCCAAACTCAGAAACGTTGCGTTATATAGAAATTACAAAACTAATGAAATTAACACTATTAAAGGTACAACTTCCTTAAGTGTTGTCCATGAGTGTATATTGGTTATCTCGTGTGTCTTCAATAAAGGTCACTGTAATATCTTTCAGAGTTATTGTCTCAATCCCGAAATACATGCTAAAAGGTACAACTTCCTTAAGTGTTGTCCATGAGTGTATATTGGTTATCTCGTGTGTCTTCAATAAAGATCACTGTAATAGCTTTCAGAGTTATTGTCTCAATCCCGATATACATGCTAAAAGGTACAACTTCCTTAAGTGTTGTCCATGAGTTATATTGGTTATCTCGTGTGTCTTCAATAAAGATCACTGTAATAGCTTTCAGAGTTATTGTCTCAATCCCGATATACATGCTAAAAGGTACAACTTCCTTAAGTGTTGTCCATTAGTGTATATTGGTTATCTCGTGTGTCTTCAATAAAGGTCACTGTAATATATTTCAGAGTTATTGTCTCAATCCCGATATACATGCTAAAAGGTACAACTTCCTTAAGTGTTGTCCATGAGTGTATATTGGTTATCTCGTGTGTCTTCAATAAAGGTCACTGTAATATCTTTCAGAGTTATTGTCTCAATCCCGATATACATGCCAAAAGGTACAACTTCCTTAAGTGTTGTCCATGAGTGTATATTGGTTATCTCGTGTGTCTTCAATAAAGATCACTGTAATATCTTTCAGAGTTATTGTCTCAATCCCGATATACATGCTAAAAGGTACAACTTCCTTAAGTGTTGTCCATGAGTGTATATTGGTTATCTCGTGTGTCTTCAATAAAGGTGACTGTAATATCTTTCAGAGTTATTGTCTCAATCCCGATATACATGCTAAAAGGTACAACTTCCTTAAGTGTTGTCCATGAGTGTATATTGGTTATCTCGTGTGTCTTCAATAAAGGTGACTGCAATATCTTTCAGAGTTATTGTCTCAATCCTGATATACATGCTAAAAGGTACAACTTCCTTAAGTTATGTCCATGAGTGTATATTGGTTATCTCGTGTGTCTTCAATAAAGGTCACTGTAATATCTTTCAGAGTTATTGTCTCAATCCCGATATACATGCTAAAAGGTACAACTTCCTTAAGTTTTGTCCATGAGTGTATATTGGTTATCTCGTGTGTCTTCAATAAAGGTCACTGTAATATCTTTCAGAGTTATTGTCTCAATCCCGATATACATGCTAAAAGGTACAACTTCCTTAAGTTATGTCCATGAGTGTATATTGGTTATCTCGTGTGTCTTCAATAAAGGACACTGTAATATCTTTCAGAGTTATTGTCTCAATCCTGATATACATGCTAAAAGGTACAACTTCCTTAAGTATTGTCCATGAGTGTATATTGGTTATCTCGTGTGTCTTCAATAAAGGTCATTGTAATATCTTTCAGAGTTATTGTCTCAATCCCGATATATATGCTAAAAGGTACAACTTTTTTAAGTTTTGTCTATGAGTGAATATTGGTTATCTCGTGTGTCTTCAATAAAGGTCACTGTAATATCTTTCAGAGTTATTGTCTCAATCCCGATATACATGCTAAAAGGTACAACTTCCATAAGTGTTGTCTATGAGTGTATATTGGTTATCTCGTGTGTCTTCAATAAAGGTCACTGTAATATCTTTCAGAGTTATTGTCTCAATCCCGATATACATGCTAAAAGGTACAACTTCCTTAAGTGTTGTCCATGAGTGTAAGTGGACTAAGAGAACAGATGGCGTGCCAACAGCTGATATCAGTCCACGGTAAGTCCAGTGATCCGTCTACTGCTATATATAAATGTAGATAAGATATTGTATGATATCATTCAGGTACACGTGTAGATAGCTGATTGACATCTGCACTAATTGATATCAGAATCGCCTGTTCAACTTGACTGATGGAATGATCTTTTCCAGTTTCAATTTAAAATAATTTTACCTCACTCACGTTAACATAGACGGCAACTAGATAGCTGACCAGTTGGCTAAAGAAGGCTGTAAGGGCCAGCCTGAAAACTCCCAACTCACCTATTGTGAAATTTCTTCCATCCACAAACAAACCTCTCTCTGGAAATCCACCCTAAACCACCCCATGGTACACCCCCATTCCTAACAAATCTTCACACCCTGACTAAGGAAGAACAAACGGCGATTTCAAGATTACCAACATCTTAGAATGCTCAAATTTAATGGAAAAAATCAAAACATTCCTGAAATGCCCCAAATACGATTCCCAACCAGCCAGTCCTGAACATCTATTGTATCAAATCCTCCAAAAAAGACCTCTGGGAAAACCCCAGGACTATAATAGAAAAGCTGAGACAATGGAACCTAATGGAGATTGTTTAAACGACTTGAGGAATAAACAATAACAACCCTATTAGGTTCCGCTCAACAAGTAGAGAAACCTAGATAAGAAATTTACAGTTTAGTAGTAAGGGGCTCTGTGGAAGGATGATCTAAATCGTTGGTTTTCAACCGCTTTGTCTATTTCATTTATTTCAACACACAAAACGCGATATCCCGGCTAGGGATAATTGCGTTGATTTACTTTAAAAAAAAAAAAACAGAAACAGTTATAAACATATTATACAAGAAAAAGTAATCAAAATAAAAGAGAAACAATAATATATATTAGGAACCTGAACCTTTCAGCTTAGAAAGATAATCATAAATATATTTACAAAAATAGTTAATAATTCTCTCTGCTATTTACAAATTGATATAGATCTACAACATTGTCTGTTGTCTAGCGGTGAAGAAGAGTGGACATTCCAGCAGTAGGTGTCTCGAGTCCTGGAATTCGTTGAATTTGTCTATGAGTGTATATTTTGATATATATTTATAATGTAAAAATTAATGGGAGGGCCTGACTCATCAGTGGTGAACCCTCCCAGCGGTTTCGCCAGTTTAATCTACCATACCGCTGTTATATTTCATTTTTGGAACTTCCTTTTATAGTGATACTGATTGCTGACTCTTGGAATGAGTATTTTAGATGAACTATGGACATAAGCTTCGAGAACAGCAGAATATATTCAGAAAATATGCATATATTGTATATATATATAAATATTATTTTATTCCAATATTTCGATGGGCAACTCGCCTCTCTTTATCGAGGATGTTTCTCACAAAAACATGCGAGCACGTGTACACCACTCTCGTTCTACAAGGCCAATGAAATATTACAGTTAAATATTACATTTTTTGTATATTTTTCTGAAAATAAAGCAATCCATACTTATATCATTAGATAGTGAAAAGGCATATATTGAATTACTTAAAAGATATATTTGTCAATATTTCGGCTGGCTAAATGCCAACCTTTATCGAGGCATTACATTTTTGTATACACAAACTCAGCATCGCATAGCGTTTTAAGATATTTAACTTAATTCTGATTGTAATTTTTATAAAAAAAATTTCATGCACAAATTTCCCCCACCTACTTTGTATTTTAAATGATTTCAACTGTGATATTATAACACTATGCTGCGCTGAGTTTGTTTATACAAAAATGTAATGCCTTGATAAAGATTGGCATTCAGCCAGCAGAAATATTGGCAAATAAATATTTTATTAAATCCAATATATGTCTTTTTATTATCTAATATATATATTATATATAAGCGCGTCTTTACGTATCATTTATACCTCCTCCTCCAAAAAAAAAAGACGACCGACAATATCAAAGACTTTCTACTTCCATAAGTTTTGTCCATGAGTACATACTATAAAATGTCTTCATTATCTATGTAACAATATCATTTTAACTTAGTCTATGTTTATCTGTCTGTGCATAAATTGTTTTATGTAAAGGAGAATCATACACATCAAAACTAGTGTTAATTCCTGATTGTGTAGTGTTCGAAGATGAGCTATTTGATTCTTGCATCAGGTTTTTGTAGATTATTCACCTGTAATTTTCAGTATTTATTATCAAATCAGACGTGATATCTCCACAAAGAAACAACACCAAAATCAGAGAACTACTTCACAGAAACAACTGAAACCAGAAAAAAAACTATTGATTCCTTTGTCAAAATACTGAAGGATTTTATTTACTACAAGACTTTTTCAAAATTTGAAACTATTATAAACGCATATGTTTCTTTTAAAATTAAAACAATTTCTACTGTCCTTACTGCAATGAAAAATTAATGGGAGGGCCTGGCTCATCAGTGGTGAACCCTCCCAGCTGTTTCGCCAGTTTAATCTACCATACCGCTGTTATATTGCATTTTTGGAACTTCCTTTTATGTTGATACTGTTTCTAGACTCTTGGAATGGGTATTTTAGATAAACTATGGACATAAGCTTTGAGGACAGTAGAATTACATACAATTATAAATATATAATATGTTTCGAGCAATCGCTCTTCCGCAAATATCAAATTGTGTCTTCAAAAAGACATATATTGGATCAAAATATCATTTATTTTACTAATATTTCAGTTGGCTGAACGCCAACCTTTATCAAGGTATTATTATGGTATTAAATATGTTCTAATACCTTGATAAAGGTTGGCGTTCAGTCAACTGAAATATTGGTAAAATAAATGATATTTTGATCCAATATATGTCTTTTTAATTAAAGATTTATTTATGGATGACTCTATCTTCAAAAATTTATACATAGTTAGCAATCAAGGTTTTTTTTTAACCAAGAGAGAAAATCATAGATATTTTTACAGAATTTCCTAAATTTAAAATATGAGTCCTTACTGTTTATAAACATAAAAAGATTCTTGTATTCAATGTTTTCACGATGTCTGTAGTTGTGGAAGACATTCAATAAGCAGGTGACTGGAATCCTGTCTCCACACCCTGTCTATAGCTCCTATTTGGAACAGAAAATCTCCGAAATTTCCATGATTTGTTACGAATTGTACTGATTTCAGTATCTGTGGTAAATCAGTAAAGAGTGTTTGGTTCATTGACTCCATAGGTTTACAACGACCGACGTACTTTGAACCATGGTCCCGAAAAATCCAAGGACGTGGGGTTTGTGACGGCGGTTGCTATAATTGTGACATTCTACTCTCAGGATCTGCATCGCACTACATGTCTGCAGCTGCCTCGTATACCGCCTACAGGTGGGTAATATCTACTTTAGCATCACTACATTGTAGACTCGTGGACTTAGGGAAGTTGTACCTTTTAGCATGTATATCGGGATTGAGACAATAACTCTGAAATATATTACAGTGACCTTTATTGAAGACACTCGAGATAACCAATATACACTCATGGACAACACTTAAGGAAGTTGTACCTTTTAGTATGTATATTGAGACAATAACTCTGAAAGATATTAGAGTGACCTTTATTGAAGACACACGAGATAACCAATATACACTCATGGACAACATTTAAGGAAGTTGTACCTTTTAGCATGTATATCGGGATTGAGACAATAACTCTGAAAGATATTACAGTGACCTTTATTGAAGACACACGAAATAACCAATATACACTCATGGACAACACTTAAGGAAGTTGTACCTTTTAGCATGTATATCGGGATTGAGACAATAACTCTGAAAGATATTACAGTGACCTTATTGAAGACACACGAGATAACCAATATACACTCATGGTCAAAACTTAAGGAAGTTGTACCTTTTAGCATGTATATCGGGATTGAGACAATAACTCTGAAAGATATTACAGTGACCTTTATTGAAGACACACGAAATAACCAATATACACTCATGAACAACACTTAAGGAAGTTATACCTTTTACCATGTATATCGGGATTGAGACAATAACTCTGAAAGATATTACAGTGACCTTTATTGAAGACACACGAAATAACCAATATACACTCATGGACAACACTTAAGGAAGTTATACCTTTTACCATGTATATCGGGATTGAGACAATAACTCTGAAAGATATTACAGTGACCTTTATTGAAGACACACGAAATAACCAATATACACTCATGGACAACACTTAAGGAAGTTATACCTTTTACCATGTATATCGGGATTGAGACAATAACTCTGAAAGATATTACAGTGACCTTTATTGAAGACACACGAGATAACCAATATACACTCATGGACAGAACTTAAGGAAGTTGTACCTTTTAGCATGTATATCGGGATTGAGACAATAACTCTGAAAGATATTACAGTGACCTTTATTGAAGAAACGAGATAACCAATATACACTCATAGACAACACTTATGGAAGTTGTACCTCTTAGCATGTATATCGGGATTGAGACGATAACTCTGAAAGATATTACAGTGACCTTTATTGAATACACACGAGATAACCAATATACACTCATGGACAGAACTTAAGGAAGTTGTACCTTTTAGCATGTATTTCGGGATTGAGACAATAAATCTGAAAGATATTACAGTGACCTTTATTGAAGAAACGAGATAACCAATATACACTCATAGACAACACTTAAGGAAGTTGTACCTCTTAGCATGTATATCGGGATTGACAATAACTCTGAAAGATATTACAGTGACCTTTATTGAATACACACGAGATAACCAATATACACTCATGGACAGAACTTAAGGAAGTTGTACCTTTTAGCAACAAACAACAACACAAAGCTTCATTAAGAACTTTCAGTCCTATTCAGATTATCTAAGCAGAAATGTAGGGTACATACAGGAATTACTGCCTTACTGCGATGAAAATATTTCAAAGGCTTGGCTCATCAGTGGTGAAACCTTCCAGTAGTTTCACCAATTTAATCTACCAGACCGTTTCTTTAGAGCTCTAATACTGTATTGGATCATTCTGTTTATATATGTTAAACTGAAGGGTGAAATCTTAGAAATGGTATTTAAGTAAACTATGGACATAAGCTTTTAGGACAGTAGAATTACATTTAAATATTTACATCGAGCAATGCTCTTCCGCAAACAATAAGGACAAGTTAGGTATAAATTAATACAAAGCAATAACACACCATCTATATATAACAAATGAAGACATTAAGACGTGAATATTTCTTTTACACATACGTGTGAACGCAGGAAGGGTTCACCACTGATGAGCCAAGCCCTCCCAATAATTTTTCCATTACAATAAGGGCAGTAGAATTTGTTTAATTTTTTTAAAGAATCATACGTGTCTATAATAGTTTCGAATTTTCAATTTTTTATACATCGTAATTTTAAAAAAGGCATTAAATACCCATTTCTTGATTTCTAATGTGAAGCCTTTTGTACAACTTTTGATCCTTGAGGTACAGCCTGCATTACGCTGACGAGGGCCAACAGCCCGAAACGCGTACGTGGTTGCCTTTTAATGTTGTAAATATTCTCGCGTACTGACATACTGTATGTATCTTTTCTGGGATTTGCATATAATATGTATCTTTTCTGGGATTTGCATACTCTATGCAACTTTTCTGGGATTTGCATACTGAATGCATCTTTTCTGGGATTTGCATACTGAATGCATCTTTTCTGGGATTTGCATACTGAATGCATCTTTTCTGTGAATTGCATTGTCAAAGCATTCTCATCTGAACAGACTGAATGCAGGTATAAACTCAAGGACGTACACATTAGGAGTATATTTGAGTTCGTCTGGTTTTTCCGAAAATTGAAGTTTTATTGTGAAATATTGGTTAGACTTTCAATGTTCAAAGTATTGTCCATCACTAGCCACTACTTTTCCCCATCTTTCTGGCATTGACGGATTCCATCGCGGAAAAAGGCCGGCTCTTTGGTCGGTATCCATTCATCGATCCATTTTTTGACTTCATCGTAATTGGAGAAGTTCTGGTCAGCCAGGCCATGTTCTATTGATCGGTAGAGATAAAAAAACGGAAGGAGCAATGTCTGGGCTATACGGCGGGTGGGGTAGGACTTCCCATTAGAGCCTTTCTAAATATGTTTTAACGGGTACTGAAGCATGTTGTCGTGTATTTTCATGTTTCAAAATAACCTTTTCGTGTCTATTGGCGAATTGCAGCCGTTTTTCTCACAATGCTTAGCTCAAACGCATCAATTGTCAATACTGTAATACCATATAATCATACTGTATTAAATTACAAAATATTTTCTCACAATGAGTTTCTTTGGTGCTTCTATTATAATCCTCGGGTTTTCCCAGAGGTCTTTTTTGGAGGATTTGATACAATAGATGTTCAGGACTGGCTGGTTGGGAATCGTATTTGGGGCATTTCGGGAATGTGTACCATATGTAGACATGTGGTGTACTTACAGTAAAAGCAATCGCTTACTTCTACCCGCCATGATTATCATGGCCTGTACCATATGTAGACATGTGGTGTACTTACAGTAAAAGCAGTCGCCAACTTCTACCCGCCATGATTATCATGGTCTGACAATTGACAATTAAAATAAATTTATTGACTAATTGGTCTACCTGTACACTCCGGAGAGTTAATTACAAAAAAAAGTACAATTTTACAACAGGGGGTACCCTAAGAGAGGGTCTGTAACAATCAAGATGGCAAGGCGGCTCTGATCTCGGACAATCCCCGGCGAATAGAGGGATCCATGTCCTGACTATGCTCGATAACCGCTTCCAGGAATTGGGCGAGCAAGATTTTCTGCCTCGGTGAAGGGTATGCGAGGAAGCTCTTCCTCTTCTCAGGGTATTGGACCGCCTCCACGATTTCGCTCACGTAGATCGACGTATCGAGCACGAAATTCGAGAAGGGTCCTCGCATTGATTCTTTTATTCTAACCTTCAACACCTTCCAACGGTCCGGCACCGGATCATCCTTGGCATGGGCAGACGGCGGAGGCGGAGGTGCCGCCATGGCCGGCGCCGATTCCCTCCTCTGGGGAGCGGGCGGCGTCGGCTCAGCAGGCCGAGGCGCAGGCAGTGGAGGTGTTGGAGGCACTGCTGGTGTTGTCCTGAGCTCAGCTTTAACTTGTCCGAGGACTTTGTAAAGGTTGCTGGCTGCTCCGGGCCTCAGATCCAAGATTTTCCCGATCAGGCCGACGAGGGCGTCGCACCGCGTAGGCGACAGGAGGGGTCCTTTCCTCTTCGCCTTGGTCCTCGAGGAGAGGAGGTCCAGGACCTCCTCCCGCCCAAGACCAAGGGCGTCCGTCTCAGCGAAGGACACGCTGGGGTGCCCCTCGATGAACGCATCGAGGTCGACTCTTGTTGCATTCTTTGCCGCTGACGTGGAGGACGCAGAGGTCTCCTCCACGATGGACATCTCCACGTCCGGTGTTGGGGTTGCAGGCCCGAGGGTCTCCTGGGTGGGCAGAGGGTCACGCGGGGCAACGAAGTCCGGCCGAGCGGGAGGCGGCTCTGGATGTTGTGAATTGGCCGAGCGAGGGCCCACGGAACCCTCAGGCGCCTGCAGGGACGGAGCAGGGATCACAGGTGGAGGGGCAGAAGGCGTCTCCTCCATAGGTAAGGCTGGGGCCGCTGGTGGAGATGGCCGAGGTGCGGATGGATGGAGCACAGCTCGGGCCATGGGAGGAGCGCGCTGAGGCGGTGCAGAGGTGGTCGGTGGTGGGACGCCAGCAGGAGTGGTTGGTGGGGCCATTCTGGTGTTGTTGGCCAGCCCTGCAAGCAGGGGGCAGATGGCCCTCCGATGCCCTTGTCCGTGGCACCTGGAACACCTGATGCCCGAGGATAGGTACGCAGGCCAGGCTTGGCCTTTGATGTTGATGTCGAGGCGGGTTGGAAGCCTCTCGATGGTGATCCCCTCATGTAGGGTGATGAAGACGTCACGCCGGCCATCGACGTAGACGTAGGGGCCCGCCTTCATCTGCTTAGGGGTGATGGACGTAACCCGCCCAAATGGAGAGAGGGCGGTGATGACAGCAGAGTCCGCTACAAAGAAGGGGAGGTTACCCACTGTAATCCTTTCCGCTCTTTTGCGGAAAGGGAATGCCCTGAGGAGTGTTCCCTCAACCTCGAGGCCCTCACTTATGAGGCGCTCGGCCAGGCCTCTGTTGGTTAGTCCCATTAGCTGGTGGCCGTTCACCTTGGTGATCTGGATGACTCCGGCGGTTCCTCCGAGTTTCCTATCCAAAGCCCTAAGGTAGTGGAAGGGCTCAAGTTCGGGGCTGTGTTCGATGTACACACAGTGTTCCTCGGAAAAGGACGCCTGCCGCGCCCTGGCATCCGCGATGTGAGCCCTGGTGGCCCTGATTTCTTGGGCTCGGGGCACTGATCCCGCCGATGATTGAGGTCGGCGAATGGTCCTGGAAGCTCCGGCATTGGAGGAGGGTGCAGCCGTCGTAGGTGAATTCCCCGAGCCACGGCGCCTCTTCCTACCCTGGGCGAGGGTAAATCCTTCCTCAACTCCAGGATTCACCTCTTCTGTGATGTCAGCCCAGTTTCTCCAGACTTGAGCAGCGGCGTTAGAAGTTGGAATAGCCGCAAGGTCGACCAGCGCGGCAGAATTTGCATCCTGGCCGCCGGCGGGCGGATTTACATAGTTTTGATTTTTTCTCAAAACTATTGGAATTTCGTTCTGCAAATCTTGATTTGCGGATAATTCTGCACATGGATGTGCTAGTGAGCCGTGCCTTACAGGCTTTTGCTCGGCTTTTGACGGGCTTTCAGCTCGTATAAAATTTGTCGCCATCCGCGACACTTTTCGCTCGCCAGAGGCGAAAAACTCAGGAGCCCGCGCGATGCGTGGCCGCACGGCCGCGTGTAGACATGTGGTGTACTTACAGTAAAAGCAGTCGCTAACTACCCACCATGATTATCATGGCCTGTACCATATGTAGACATGTGGTGTACTTACAGTAAGTAGGAAGCCCTGAACTGGCTGAAGGCCTTGCCTCTCAGACTTTAATGACCGAGAAGTCCTCACTTCTTTTTTCTAGATTTGATTCATTTTGTCTCCTCTCTTATTGTAAAGACGTTGCTGTGTCACCTCATAAGCATAAATAAATAACAGTAAAAGCATTCGCCAACTTCTACCCGCCATGATTATCATGGCCTGTACCATATGTTTTTATTGCTTATTCCTCAAGTCGTTTAAACAATCTCCATTAGGTTCCATTGTCTCAGCTTTTTTATTATAGTCCTGGGGTTTTCCCAGAGGTCTTTTTTGGAGGATTTGATACAATATATGTTCAGGACTGGCTGGTTGGGAATCGTATTTGGGGCATTTCGGGAATGTGTACCATATGTAGACATGTGGTGTACTTACAGTAAAAGCAATCGCTTACTTCTACCCCCCATGATTATCATGGTCTGTACCATATGTAGACATGTGGTGTACTTACAGTAAAAGCAGTCGCCAACTTCTACCCGCCATGATTATCATGGCCTGTACCATATGTAGACATGTGGTGTTCTTACAGTAAAAGCAGTCGCTAACTACCCACCATGATTATCATGGCCTGTACCATATGTTGCTATTGCTTATTCCCCAAGCCGTTTAAACAACCCCCATTAGGTTCCATTGTCACAGCTTTTCTATTATAGTCCTGGGGTTTTCCCAGAGGTCTTTTTTGGAGGATTTGATATAATTTATGTTAAGGACTGGCTGGTTGGGAACCGTATTTGGGGCATTTCGGGAATAGTTTGATTTTTTCAATTAAATTATATTAAGTATTATTAAACGGTATTTAATTTCTTTTTATTTTAAAACGCTAATTTTCAAGTGATAATCGCTCTCTTCAACAAAATATATACGAGGTGTGTTCAAAAGGCATCGCGACCTTTGTGTTTTTTCAAAAATTATTCATTTATTCATGAATACCTATTTTGTCCCCTTCAAAGTAACCCCCTGAGATATTATACACTTGTTCCAACGGTTTTTCCAATCTTCGAAGCACTACAAAAAATCATTTAAAAAAAATCTTTTTCAGCTCCTCCTTCGATGCCATCTTTATCTCGTCAAGCGTAGCGTAACGTCGTCCTTTCATGGGCCTTTTCAGTTTAGGGAACAAGAAAAAGTCACAGGGGGCCAGATCTGGGGAATACGGTGGCTGCGGCATCATTAGTGTGTTGTTTTTGGCCAAAAAGTCGCGCACAAGCAACGATGTGTGAGCAGGGGCGTTATCGTGGTGCAAAAGCCAATTTTTGTTCTTCCACAAATCCGGGCGATTCTGGCGGATTGCTTCGCGCAAATTGTGCATAACTTGCAGGTAATATTCCTAATTGATCGTTCTACCCTGTGGCAAGAACTCATGATGCACCGCGCCCCTGCAATAGAAGAAAACTGTCAGCAAAACTTTCACATTCGACCGAACTTGGCGCGCTTTTTTCGGTCTTGGTTCGTGCGGCAGCTTCCATTGAGAAGATTGAGCTTTGGTTTCCACGTCATAACCATAAACCCACGCTTCGTCACCAGTTATGACCCTCTGGAACAAATTTGGGTCGTCGCGGACAGAGTCCAACACCTCATTAGCAATGTTCATGCGATGCTGTTTTTGGTCGCAATTGAGCAATTTTGGTACGAATTTCGCGGCGACCCGTTCATGCCCAAATCATTGATAAAAATCGAATGGCACGAGCCAATCGATATGTTTAGGTCCTCAGCAACTTCTCTAACGGTGATTCGACGATTGGCCAATATCATTTTCTCCACTTCATTAATTTTTTCGTCTGTTGATGAAGTGCTCGGGCGTCCGGCACGTTCTTCGTCGTTCACATCTTCTCGGCCTTCTGAGAACATTTTGTACCACCGATAAACGTTGCTTCGGTCCAAGGTAGCTTTTCCGTATGCCACAGTCAATATTCGGAATGCATCCGCGCACCTCAATTTCGTTTTTCACACAAAATTTGATACAGGTTCTTTGATCCATTTTTTTAATAGGTAAAAATCGAATACGATCCAAAACACCTGCAAGCAAAGCAGCTGTCAACAATTAAGTGAACATTCAAAATGGCCGAGCTTGTCGGCATAAGTGAGAGACATGAGTACCAACATAAAGCCACAAAAAGATCGAAATTCGAATATACGTAACCCGCGAAAATTCAAAAGTCGCGAAACCTTTTGAATACACCTCGTAAGATAGAGTCGATTTTTTTTATTTAGCATGTTGAAGAGAGCGTTTATCACTTGAAAATTAGCGTTTTTAAAATAAAAATAAATTCAATACAGTTTAATAATACCAGCCAGTCCTGAACATCTATTGTATCAAATTCTCCAAAAAAGACCTCTGGGAAAACCCCAGGACTATAATCGAAAAGCTGAGACAATGGAACCTAATGGAGATTGTTTAAACGACTTGAGGAATAAACAATAACATACTGTATACCATTCTCCAAGACGGCCACTAGCGATGTACGAATCTTCTTTACAAAGTATATAGACAATACAAACACAAGCCTTTATTAAGACATTCCGTCTTATACAGACTCCTGTTAGAAGTGAATCTAAAAATAAATGAGAAGCAGAGGAAGAATCCTCGCTCAGAAAATAGAAAAAGAAGAAAAGAATATCTATGTACAACAGACATAGAACACAGGGAAGAAGTAGACTATTGAGTAAATGGTTACATCTTGTGAAGACAAACATATTTCCACACAGTTCAGTTACATTGTTAGGTCTTTTTTCCTCCTTGCAGTCTTGTATGAATGAAAGAACTTTAAAATAACTGGTCCATTAGGTCTGAAAGAAAGGAACACAGCGAGAGGTGGGGATGAACAGCTCTACCGCATCTTTTCATAGTGAGAGACGTACATTCAAGTGTTCCAGTTCGGGCATTACTTTGGTAAAGTGGACAAAATATGGCTTCTTTCTTTATATTGTCACAGTAATGAAGGGGACGTTTGGGTAGAATAAAATGATAATTTATTAGATGACTTTAAATAGTTAATAAGTTTGAGGGATAAAAAGAAATAAACTAAGTTAACTGGATAAAAATAATGGTAAATTAAGGAAGTAATGTCAGAGACCTAAACGGCTGAACGGCTGGCGATCGGCTACACCCCTCAAGATGGCGACTATTGTTTATAAACTTCCCGCCTAGCGCGCCCGCCATCTATCGGGGCTTAGGTACATAACATTCGCCAAGCTGCCGATGTATTATTTACAGTTACAAGCTATGTACATTTTTGGTTATGACAATGTTTTTTATGTGATTTTCCCGATAGAAAGCAAGAAGTATTCTTATTTGAGCTATGCATCTCATTGCTGGCAGTGGAAGATTGGTTAGTGAATAATTTTCTGTGGCGTATGCAGGTATCTACAGTGGGGGTAAAGTTGACTATTCTTTCTTGGTCATATTGAATCGATTGATCCACTGCATTCCCGATATTTCCTTTTACAGTGTATATACACAATAATACAATATAATGCTGGTTTTGATTGTAAAACGACATTTGGAAATTATCCCGCATGTGTTTCTTTTAAACGAAAAATCTATATTTATTTTAAGGAGAAATAACAATTATTTCTAACCTTAGGGATGAGGTATGAGGTCGTTGAAAAAGAAACACATGCGGGATAATTTTCAAATGTCGTTTTACAATCACAAGCCGCATTATATTGTATTATAAATTACTTTATGTATTATTTACGAATGGAAAAATATATCAAGGGTAGCCTAGTGGACATGGCATCTGCCCGGTAAGCGGAACACCGTGGGTTCGATTCCCGTCCCTGGACACTTTTTTTTTTTTTTCGTTTATCATTATTACTCTTCACAATTCATCTTTTCATACCTCATCCCTAAGGTTAGAAATAATCGTTATTTCTCCTTAAAATAAATTTTGATTTTTTGTTGAAAAGAAACACATGCGGTATAATTTTCAAATGTCGTTTTACATATAGACAATAAACTCAATAGGATGTAGAGGTGTCGATGCAAGAGGTTAGTGAGAAAGATTTCGAGGCGTTACCTCACTGATAAAAGTGTATAGCCCCAATGAAGATAGCAGCACCTGTTGTAAATAAGCTGCGTGTCCCTAAAGACCTTTTCACACGTGTGCATGACTTGGCAATTCTTCTCCGTTTCATACACATGCATAGTCTGCAGATTACCCCAATATATTGGAGTTAAACATTTTTAGTCACAGTGGTAAGGCCCAATTTGGATTATAGATTTATAAACACAAGGTAATAAGACATTCAGTACTTTTGTCTGAAGATGGTAACAACGCTGTTACCTAAACGTCACACACTATTTATTTATTTGGATTTGGTGTCTTATTACCTTGGATTTTTAGTCACAATTTTATTAAACACACAAAATAGTTGAACAAAATTAACAATGTCAAAAAATAATACAATTGTAATATTGTACTGGAATAAGGTGCATAAATTAAGAAAAAGGCATCTCCTTATTGTGTAACGGAAAGTTGCTGATGGCTTGCGCCCTACACATTGTGTCGCGGTCTCACGCAATTCTGGCGTTAACTACCCGTTTCATGATTTTTCAGGATGCCTGAATGACCTGTTTTTTGGTCGTTGAGGTACAACTTGCACCACGCTGATGAGGGCCAACAGCCCGAAACGCGTCCGTGGTTAGCTTTTCTTGATTAATTAAGAATGTGTATTTGGCCAATTCTGGAATAATTAAAAAATCAACGAGAATAGTTGATATTTATTCCGATAGATGGCGCAAGCCATCAGCGACATTCAGTTGTACGATAAGGAGATGTCCTTTTTCCTAAAATTAACAATATTTCTATAAAAAAGACACTTCGGCCAGTTAAAATTTTATTTTTTCAAAGTTTCAACAAAAAAATGTCGTCTTCGTTAGTAGAAATAAATAATAAAAAAAAAGGTATTTGGCAAGGCGTTAAACATTTAACTTGGCCGAAGTGTCTCTTGTTTAAAAGAAGTAAGAATGCCGGCCAGGCAAGCTCTATATTCGGGAAAATTGAACAAAGCATAACAATGATACTAACAATCAGCCGGTTTCAAAGTGAGCTCTTTTAGCGTCGATACACAGCTTCAAACGTGACTTGAAATTTACGGCTATGGGCCGCGGGTCCTCCAGCAACAATATTCAGACTTCAAAGTAGAATTAGAGAAGCCACAATGTGACAAAAAATGACTTAAAGTCGGATTGAATGACCTGCAATGTGACAAAAATGACTTAAAGTCGGATTGAATGACCTGCAATGTGATAAAAATGACTCAAAGTCGGATTGAATGACCTGCAATGTGACAAAGGGACTTTTAAGTGAATTTAATGACCTGCAGTTTGACAAAAATGACTTCGAAGTGAATTGAATGACCTTCAATGTGACAAAAATGACTTTTAAGTGAATTAAATGAACTTCAATGTAGCAAAAATGACTTCTAAGTACAATCAGATGACATTCAATGTGACAAAGATGACTTAAAGTCGGATTGAATGACCTTCATTGTGACAAAATGACTTCTAAGTTGGATTAAATGACCTCTGAAGGAATTTGCCTGACCGCAAGGTAATAAATATGATCTGAAGTTTCATATAACCTTCAAGGTAACAAAAAGACTTCTAAATACAATTAGGTAACCTTTAATGTGACAAATATGACTTCTAAGTGGATTGAATGGCATGCAATGTGACAAAGATCACTCTTAAGTTGATTGAATCATCCGCAATGTGATAAAAAATGATCTAAAAGTAGCTTCAGGTGACCTGAATGGTACAAAGATAACTTTTAAGTGGAATAAATGACCTTTAATGTGACAAAGGGACTTCTAAGTGGATTGAATGACCTGAAAGGTGACAAAGATGACTTCAAATTCGGATTGAATGACCTGAAATGTGACAAAGGGATTTTTAAGTGGATTGAATGATCTGCAATGTAACAAAGATGACTTCTAATTACAATCAGATGACCTTTAATGAGACAGAAATGACTTTTAAGTGGATTGAATGACCTGAAAGGTGACAAAGATGACTTCAGAGTCGGATTGAATGACCCGCAATGTGAGAAAGACGAAGAGAACCATTGTGACATATTGACAGAAGAGTGTTGACACCACTCCCAGGAGATACGAGCAACCACAAAATTAGAAATCTTCAGACAGCGGTTCCTAGAAAGGCCGTTGGGACAACTAGCTGGGGCTTCTTTAGGATCTGAGCCAACTCCCATGACAGTGGGATGTCACCTCTCATAGCAGATATTACAGTGGACTTTGTTGGAGACACACGAGATAACCTATATACACTCATGGACAACACTTAAGGAAGTTGTACCTTTTAGCATGTATATCGGGATTGAGACAATAACTCTAAAATATATTACAGTGACCTTTATTGAAGACACACGAGATAACCTATATACACTCATGGACAACACTTAAGGAAGTTGTACCTTTTAGCATGTATATCGGGATTGAGACAATAACTCTGAAATATATTACAGTGACCTTTATTGAAGACACACGAGATAACCAATATACACTCATGGACAATACTTAAGGAAGTTGTACCTTTTAGCATGTATATCGGGATTGAGACAATAACTCTGAAAGATATTACAGTGACCTTTATTGAAGACACACGAGATAACCAATATACACTCATGGACAACACTTAAGGAAGTTGTACCTTTTAGCATGTATATCGGGATTGAGACAATAACTCTGAAAGATATTACAGTGACCTTTATTGAAGACACACGAGATAACCAATATACACTCATGGACAATACTTAAGGAAGTTGTACCTTTTAGCATGTATATCGGGATTGAGACAATAACTCTGAAAGATATTGTTGCGCTGGTGACCTGATGTACTGGGAAGAAACATTCGTGAAGTCTTTTTAACGTTTATTCACAAACCAAAAGTTTGGAGGCAAAGCACTTTCTAACTAAAGATTATTGTCTTAAATAATCTAAAAACAAAAGTATGCAAATTTGACGAAATAAAAGTATGTAAAATAATTATAGAAAACAAAATTATGTAAAAATAATTATACATGAAAGTTATTAAAAATAAATAAGATGTTAAAAGTTACAATTGAATCCATAAGAAAAGATGTAGACAAAACAAGTAAGTTAAAAATGGAACATGTAAATTAAAGGCTCCAGCAGCGCGCCAACATTACTCCCCCTCTTGAAAAAGACTTGTCCTCAAGTCTGGTGATCTGTATAGTTTCATTCTTGTCACATGTACTATTTGTTTCTTTTTCCTTTTTCCCTCTGCAATTTCGATGACTTCGTAGTTTACTGGTGATGTTTGTCGCAGTATTTGGTAAGGACCGACGTATCTTCTTTGTAGTTTGTCCGCTCTTCCTACTTTCCTTATTGGTGTCCAAATCAGTACCAGATCATTGATGGCATATTTAACTTCTCTGTGAGTTTTATCATATAACTGTTTGGATTTATTCTGTCTGGCTATTGTTTTAGAGGTGGATATTTCTTTTGCATCTTCTATTATTTCTAATAGGTTCGATACATATTCGTCATAGTCTTTGTGCTTAGAGAGCTCTGGCATATCAAAAGTCGAATCTAAGAAGGTCAATGGCTCTCGTCCGTGGATTAGGAAGTATGGTGAATAGCCGGTAGTATCCTGTATGGACGAGTTATAGGCGAAAGTTACGAATGGAAGTATCTCGTCCCAATTCTGATGTCTCTCGTCGATATACATGGCCATCATATCAGCGAGTGTACGGTTCATTCTCTCCGTTTGGCCGTTAGTCTGGGGATGATAACTCGTCGTTTTCTTATGGAGCGTATTGCATATCTTTAGAACTTCTTTGAATAGTTTGCTCAAGAAGCAACTCCCCCGATCAGATATAACTGTTTTGGGTGCGCCGTGTCGTAATACCACTTTTTGCAAGAAAAAGTCTGCAATTTCTTCCGCCGTCCCGCGAGGTAATGCCGCTGTCTCGATATATCTGGAGTAATAGTCTGTGCATACCAGGATCCAACTATTTCCTTTTCCAGATTTAGGGAATCTCCCCATCAAATCTATTCCCATTTTCTCAAAAGGTCTTGAAGCTGGTGGAATCAGTGGCAACAGTCCTTGAGGCAATTGGGAAGGTGTCTTGCGAAACTGGCATTCAGGACAACTCGATACATATTCTTCCACAGTTTTAAGCATTGAGGGCCAGAAATATTTGCTCTTTAGACGATTGTAAGTTCTTTTAATGCCCATATGACCTGATGTTGGATGGTCGTGCATATTTTCTAAGAGCTCTTTCTGTTTGTTTTTCGGGACTATCAACAACCAAGGATCGCCAGTCACAAAAGGATTTTTCTTGAATAATTTCTCTTTAAATTTGGTGAAGTTCTCTCCATAGCTGTTTGGATTCTGATTTACCAAATTATCGATCTTTTTTATATAAGAATCATAATCATGTTCCTCATAATTAATTGTGGAAATAATTCTTTCCGGGATCGGACATCGTGACAATCCATCTGCATCTAGATGAGTTTTTCCAGACTTGTATTTAATGGCAAAATCATATTCTTGTAGTTCTAGTGACCACCTCGCTAATCGCCCTGCAGGGTTTTTAATTTTTGCCATCCAGCACAGACTATGGTGATCGGTATATATAGTGAATTTTCTTCCGTAAAGATATGGTCTAAATTTTTTAATCGCCCATATGATAGCTAGGCATTCTTTCTCGGTTGTAGAGTAGTTGGTTTCTGCTTTCTGTAATGTCCTGCTTGCATAAGAAATTGGACGCTCTTTAGTGTTTTCGTCTAAATGAACAAGCACTGCTCCAAGTCCTTGGTCGCTTGCGTCTGTGTGGAGGCCTATAGGCTTATTTGGATCGTAATGCGTTAATACTTCAGGAGAGATGAGTTTGTTTTTCAATGAATTAAATGACAACTCTTGTTCTTTACCCCATGCAAACGAATGGTTTTTGCGGGTCAAAATCTGTAAAGGCAATGCAACTTTTGAAAATTCTCTTATAAATCTTCTATAGTATGAACAAAGTCCAAGAAAAGCTCGGACATCTTTGACAGTTCTGGGCGTTGGAAATTTTCTTATAATTTTTCTGGGTCTGGCGCGATTCCTTCATTTGAAACGACATGTCCCAAAATAAGAAGCTCGGTATATGCAAATCGGCATTTCGAAGCATTGAGTGTCAATCCTGCTGTTTTCAAACATTCTAAGATTGTCTTCAATCTGTTCAAATGGGAATGTAGATCTTCTGAGAATATGATGACGTCGTCGAGGTAACAGAGGCATATTTTCCACTTATGGGTTCTAAGAACAGTGTCCATTAATCTCTCGAAAGTTGCTGGCCCGTTGCACAATCCAAAAGGTAGAACATTAAATTGATAAAGTCCATCAGGAGTGATAAAGGCTGTTTTTTCACGGTCCTGTTCTTCCACCTCTACTTGCCAGTAGCCTGAGCAAAGGTCGAGTGAAGTAAAGTACCTGGCGCCATGAAGGGAATCGAAGCAGTCATCTATGCGCGGTAGTGGATATTGGTCTTTTACTGTGACTGAGTTCAGATTTCTATAATCCACGCAAAATCTAAATGTTCCATTCTTTTTCTTCACTAGAATTATAGGGGATGCCCATGGACTTGAGGAATGTGAAATAATTCCATTTTTTAACATACTGTTTATTTGATCACTAATTATCTTCCGTTCTTTTAAAGATACTCGGTAAGGATTTTTCCTGATGGGGATATCGCTCGTTGTTCTAATTTGGTGTTTAACGAGATGTGTTCTACCCTTATACTCATCCGGCGCAGTGAACATCTCGCCATATCCACTAAGGAGGGTCAAAACCTGGCTGCGTTCTTCCGGACATAACCCAGGATTTATATCAAAATCAGCTCTAATAGAGGCTACTCTTTGGTTCTCCGTCTGGTACAGTCTGTCTACCTCCGAAAGTATTCCTATCTTCGTGTTCCGGAAAAGTTTTACAGGTTTGTTCGTACCGTTTAAAATCCATATGGTCAAATATTTCTTCGTATTATTCAATAGGGATCTGGTTGTTATAAGATTATATTTGGTTGTCAGAGAAGGAATATTCTCAATTAGTATTTCTCTGCCTGTAATGTTAGTCTTACTATATCCTTTTACTAAACATAAACAATATTCAGGAATGATTTTATCCTCAGCTATATGAGCATATCTTAAATTAGATTCATTTTGGTCAAATACATTTGGGGATTCCACCCACAAAGTATTGTTTTGACAATTTATTAGTGCTTTATTTTGACTTAAAAAATCATCTCCAAGGATTATTACAGGGTTGCATTTTTTTAAGATAATCATTTCTATTTCATATTCTTTCTTATTGATTTTAAATTTAACTCTTGACTTCCCTATTGCATTGAGTTTTTGATCATCTGCTGATTTTAATTTTAGATTTTTATCGGGTATGATTTTTAATTCGAGCTTCTTAACAAGTTCCTCATCAATGCAACTGACCATTGCTCCGGTGTCTATCAGTCCTTCTATTGGCATTCCTTTTATTACAATGCGAATGGTTTTGTTTTTCTGAAGATTTACAATTAAATTTATTCTATCACCGGAGAGTTGCGATCCTTTTGACTAAATTAGTTTTTTGAAGCTTCCCCTAGAGTAGGGAAGTCTTCCTCACTATGAATGTCGAAATCTGGATCCTCTCGCTCCCTATCCTCGATGCCTCTACAATTCTTTAGGTATTCCTCATGTGGTGAATTTGGTTCGTCTATAGACCTCGTATATTGTCTTCGGATAGGTCTGATATTGTAGTTTTGGTGTTGGGGCTTATACGGGCAATACCTCGAAATATGTCCTTGTTCCGAGCAGTTCCAACAGATTCTTTTGTCAATCTGATACTGTCTTCGATAATAAGTATTAGGACGTGTGGATCTTTGCTCGTTGTTGCGATTTTGTTGAGGTGGGGGTGAATTTCGCAGATTAACGCCACTTGTTCCTGCTCTAGTTTCAATTATTCTTTTTCCCTCGAATTTACTCGGAATTATATTTTGCCTTCCATATAGTCAGTTGGGCGCTCGTTCGATATTTGGGGTCTCTCGTTTGAAGGTCGTTCTGAACCTCTATAGTTGTTATAATTATATTTTCTTGTCTGAAATGGTTGGATAGGATTATATCTTTGTCTGCAGCTTCTTCTCTGTTCGAAGTCAACCAGATGTTGATCAATGCGTCTTGCTAGTTCCAAGAATTCTTTAACTGTACTGCAAGGTGTCATTAATACGACGAGTGAGAGATATTTGTTTAGTCCAGTTTTCATATAATAAAGTTTATCCTCAGCGGACATTTTAGAGTTCACCTTGTTGCACAAGTTGAGTACATCTTCAGCGTATCGTAGAGTAGATTCATTATATCCTTGTACTCTATTCTGGAGCTCCATGATTAATTTAAATTTTGTCGTATCTGCAATCTTAAAGTCTTGCATCAGTGTTTTCTTAAAGGTTGTCCAATTTGAAAATATTTGGGGGGTGTTTAGCTTTGCCCATTTTTTGCAGGACCTTTCAGGTAACTTCTGGCATATGCCAGCATCACGTCCTCGGGCCATCGCTGCTGTCTTGCTAAAAGCTCGAGTTCTTCTAGCCACTCTGCTGGGTCCTCTTCAGAATACCCTCCGAAAAATTCTAGGCTTGGAGGTGGTGGCTGACAGAAGAAGACGTTGTTATTCCACGAGGCGGCATCTTCAGGATCAACTTTTATGCGCCTTGTTGGCGAGGCGCTAAAAGATCTAACTGGTGGCAGGCCTTGTGTTCGCCTGCTTCTTCTTGGGTTGGAAACAGCATCTCCACCAGTGTTGCGCTGGTGACCTGATGTACTGGGAAGAAACATTCGTGAAGTCTTTTTAACGTTTATTCACAAACCAAAAGTTTGGAGGCAAAGCACTTTCTAACTAAAGATTATTGTCTTAAATAATCTAAAAACAAAAGTATGCAAATTTGACGAAATAAAAGTATGTAAAATAATTATAGAAAACAAAATTATGTAAAAATAATTATACATGAAAGTTATTAAAAATAAATAAGATGTTAAAAGTTACAATTGAATCCATAAGAAAAGATGTAGACAAAACAAGTAAGTTAAAAATGGAACATGTAAATTAAAGGCTCCAGCAGCGCGCCAACAATATTACAGTGACCTTTATTGAAGACACACGAGTTAACCAATATACACTCATGGACAATACTTAAGGAAGTTGTACCTTTTAGCATGTATATCGGGATTGAGACAATAACTCTGAAAGATATTACAGTGACCTTTATTGAAGACACACGAGATAACCAATATACACTCATGGACAATACTTAAGGAAGTTGTACCTTTTAGCATGTATATCGGGATTGAGACAATAACTCTGAAAGATATTACAGTGACCTTTATTGAAGACACACGAGATAACCAATATACACTCATGAATAATTTCATCGCAGAACGGACAGTAGAAATTTTATTTATGTATGAAAGAAACATTTGCATCTTCAAATTTTCATTTGTTATATATTATTATTATTAATTTAATTATCCCTAGTACACATGGTACAGGCCATGATAATCATGGTGGGTAGTTAGCGACTACTTTCACTGTAAGTACACCACATATCTACACATGTGTAAAAGCAGTTCGACTTTGCACTTACAAATGTGCCAGAGCTCCGTTTGGTTACTTGTACTCGCTGGTGGGGTTGGACTTTTGAAAGAAACGGGGGGCATTGGGCATTTTTTTTAATCAGAAAAAAGTGTTCAATGCGGGAATCGAGCCCAGGTCGTAGCAGTCGAAAACCAACAGTTTAGACCATCCTTCCACCGACACCAATGATATATTTGAAATCGTTAAAACGTATTAGTTTAACGGTGTCGTTATTCAAACCATTATTTAATTACTATTTAACAAAATCTTAAATCAATCATCAATATTTCTTGAAAATAAAGATACTTCGGCCAGTAAATCTTTTTATTACCTCGACGTTTCAACAAAAATCTTTTGTCTTCGTCAAAAGCAAACCAACATTAAAACATTTGGTTTTTAACGTTTTGCCGAATGTTTTAATTTTTGTTTGCTCCTGACGAAGACAATTTTTGTCGAAACGTCGAGATAATAAAAATATTTACTGGCCGAAGTATCTTTATTTTCAAGAAATATGAATGCCGGCCACGTAGCCTCTATCTTTATGATAATCATGCATATACGTTGTAATATATTACAATATATCCCCATGTGTTGTATGGTTATAATGTAACAGCCAAGGTGTCAGAAATAAAATTTTGAGTGATAGACAGCCGGCACCTGTAGAGGAAAAAGGTCCGAAAAACAAGTCAGGTTCCCAGGTGTGCCCCTTTCTTACTCAAACAGATTAGTCCGCTTTGAGACACGAGGATTGACAGACCTCTCTAGACAGATCTCCCCTGACCGGTGTCGGCTTCACTCTCGCCATCTCTGTGGTGACATCCAACATGTCTTTTGTGTAATCCCAATCACGTCTGAACCCACTCTGAACATTGTGGCCACCACGACTGTAACCAACATGCCACAGTCATCCTACAGCAACAACATTACATTACTCTTCTCTTCTTCTTCTTTCTTATCTCCACTCAATCATATTAGGGTATCAAGCTTGTAGAGCCATGTACAGCCGCTCCTAACATGGAGTACATCCTGTATCCCTGGAGTCCTTACAGGGTACTAACAGCATGGCCAGCTGAGCCCAGGTTGTTTAGTGAGCTTGTTACTGCTCCTCCTCCTCTGATATGAGGAACAGACACCATGTACAGCTAACATGGAGTACATCCTGTATCCCTGGAGTCCTTACAGGGTACTATCAGCATGGCCTGCTGAGCCCAGATTGTTTAGTGAGCTTGTTACTGCTCCCCCTCCTCTGACATGAGGAACAGACACCATGTACAGCTAACATGGAGTACATCCTGTATCCCTGGAGACCTTACAGGGTACTAACAACATGGCCAGCTGAGCCCAGGTTGTTTA
Source organism: Cordylochernes scorpioides (assembly GCA_030710605.1). NCBI lineage: Eukaryota > Metazoa > Arthropoda > Arachnida > Pseudoscorpiones > Chernetidae > Cordylochernes > Cordylochernes scorpioides. The sequence goes on along the minus strand of CP092870.1, from coordinate 44,398,218 downwards.
GTGAGCTTGTTACTGCTCCCCTCCTCCTTTTTCATCCGGGCTTGGGACCGGCAAGGGCGAAGTTGCAGTTCTAATGATCCCTCTAAGCCTCAGAGAGCACTCGCAGCTGTCAAAATACAAACATCCAGGAATAATTAGACGTCTCCCTTCGGTTATTTAGAGAATGGTAGTTGCAAGTACTTTGCCCTTACGTTGCTGGCGTCTACATAGAGTCGGTGTCTACATGGTAGAAAGGTTGAACATACATTTATAAGATGTCCTACTCATGTCTTAACACTCCACAAACAGATTGTTATTTTAAAATACGAAACTATTATAGACGCGTATGATTCTTTTAAACAATTTCTACTACCCAATGCAATGGACAAATTAATTGGAAGGGCCTAGCTCATCAATAGTTAATCCTCTCAGCGGTTTCGCCAGTTTGATATACCATTCTGAAAATTCGAAACTATTATAGACGCGTATGATCCTTTTATAAATTAAACAATTTCTACTGTCCTTACTGCAATGAACTAAATAATTGGAAGAGCCTGGCTCATCAGTAGTGAATCTTCCCAGCGGTTTCGCCAGTTTTATCTACCATACCGCCGTTATATTGCATTTTTCGATAATCGTTTTATAGTGATTCTGTTGATAGACTCGTGTAATAGGTATTTTAGATTATATGTATCTATAATAGTTTCGAATTTGCATAACAGATGGCGCGCTGATGTATCATAAGATAGGTATTTAGTTTCAACTGCTTTGTCTTTACATGGATAACGCTAGATTCTTTGTCTACATTGATAATTAAGACATCTTTATTGGGTTCTTAGTCAGTATTTACAGGGGAGAATTGATTCGGGATTGAGACAATAACTCTGAAAGATATTACAGTGACCTTTATTGAAGACACACGAGATAACCAATATACACTCATGGACAACACTTAAGGAAGTTGTACCTTTTAGCATGTATATCGGGATTAAGAAAATAACTCTGAAAGATATTACAGTGACCTTTATTGAAGACACACGAGATAACCAATATACACTCATGGACAAAACTTAAGGAAGTTGTACCTTTTAGCATGTATATCGGGATTGAGACAATAACTCTGAAATATATTACAGTGACCTTTATTGAAGACACACGAGATAACCAATATACACTCATGGACAAAACTTAAGGAAGTTGTACCTTTTAGCATGTATATCGGGATTGAGACAATAACTCTGAAATATATTACAGTGACCTTTATTGAAGACACACGAGATAACCAATATACACTCATGGACAAAACTTAAGGAAGTTGTACCTTTTAGCATGTATATCGGGATTGAGACAATAACTCTGAAATATATTACAGTGACCTTTATTGAAGACACACGAGATAACCAATATACACTCATGGACAAAACTTAAGGAAGTTGTACCTTTTAGCATGTATATCGGGATTAAGAAAATAACTCTGAAAGATATTACAGTGACCTTTATTGAAGACACACGAGATAACCAATATACACTCATGGACAACACTTAAGGAAGTTGTACCTTTTAGCATGTATATTGGGATTGAGACAATAACTGAAAGATATTACAGTGACCTTTATTGAAGACACACGAGATAACCAATATACACTCATGGAGAAAACTTAAGGAAGTTGTACCTTTTAGCATGTATATCGGGATTGAGACAATAACTCTGGAAGATATTACAGTGACCTTTATTGAAGACACACGAGATAACCAATATACATTCATGGAGAAAACATAAGGAAGTTGTACCTTTTAGCATGTATATCGGGATAAAAGACTTCCCACTACCATAAGTGTTTTCCATGAGTGTACAATATCAGATGTGGTAGGGACTGCTGTAAGTACACCAGCCAACAGCTGGATCCACACACGGGTCCAAGGGCAAGGCGTTTCTTTGAAACAGCTCCAAAATAAATGGAGGAGGAACGTAAACAGAGAGCTGCTGGAATATTGGCGTTGTACGAGGTCTCATTCGTGGAAGGTGGTTCTAAAAGTTGGACGTATTCCCAGATTTCGTCTAGCAGGTGACTGAGAAGTGAGCTAGACCTTGGTTATTTTTGTTTGAATATTGCACAGAGTAACAATGGCTATAGATGAGTTTGAGTTTGAAAAGGAACTTGTACGTATATAACGTTTTATTGGTTTTTTGTTGTTGTTTTTCATGTAGACATATATACCAAGGTTTGTTTGTATAATTGTTATTAATAATAATGTTTTATGAAAAAAGACATCTCCTTATCGTACAACTGAAAGTTGCTGATGGCTTTCGCCATCTATCGGAATAAATATCAACTATTCTCGTTGATTTATAATTATTCCAGAATTGGCCAAATACCCATTATTGATTAATCAAGAAAAGCTAACCACGGACGCGTTTCGGGCTGTTGGCCCTCATCAGCGTGGTGCAAGCTGTACCTCAACGACCAAAAAACAGGTCAATCAGGCATCCTGAAAAATCATGAAACAGGTAGTTAAGGCCAGAATTACGTGAGACCGCGACACAATGTGAAAAAAAAAGTATAAATGTTAGATCTATTTTCTTATTCAATTCTTTCTTTCATATTTCCTTATTTGTTCTTTTTTTTTAATGGTTCGGAAACTTTTTACAAGAATTTTCTTTTGGTGAATTAGGAAAAAAAAAGTGTTCTTTGCTCGTCTGAATTGTCTTATGTAAGTTGACCAAGATAAGCCCAAGTTATAGCTGCCTTGTAAATAATAGAGTTGACGTTTATTGTCGCGAGTCATTGTCACTATTTCTACAACACTGAAGTTTGAATTTACGGGACAATAGCTTGGCTTTCAACGCCAGTGAATTCAGAAAAAATAAATAAATAAAGTGGCCAAAGCGGGATTCGAACCAAGGTCATTGCTGTCCAAATTCGACGGTTAATACAACTGCTCCACTGATACTAGTCGCTTTTTCACCGATCAGAATCTTTTGGTTTCATAAGCGCTCAATAGATGACGCTTAAGTCTGTTTTTGGATCCATTTTGAGGGCAAATGTGCACGACTTTTTCTTATCAAATTTCTTCATCTATATTGTAACATGGTATTCATTAATTTTATTTATGTAACATAGTATTTATTATTTTTTTTTTATTAACAGAGTGGTCGTTTTTATGTTTATATCTGGCGACTCTGTAAATTTCCCTCGTGGCTTATCTTTTGTTTACAATTCATAGTTTTGTCCTTGCCTTATATAAATTGCTGTCCCCTCCTGAAGTTTTTGTCTTCCCTAATTTTCCACGTGGCAATATTTTGACCGAACAATTGTTCCAGCTACTTATCAAATAAACATCTATTTGACTATTTATAAATATTTCATGGATACATTCATGGACAAAGCTTAAGCTAGTTGAAAATCCTTGAAATCCCCAATTTTCTTCTTCTTCTTTTTTTAAAGGAGAAAAAGGTTGTTCACACTTGGTCAGTATAAAAATGAAATTTCGATTATAACTACACCTATCCCCGATTTACACGGTAGATACGTTCCTGAGAAAAACGTGTAAATCGGGGGATAGGTGTACACAGAAATAAAATGCATTGACTGGTTAAAATATGTAGTCAGCACATAAGCTCGGGATTCCTCGTGAGATGTGTACACAGCGCATGTGTTCAATCACAGTAGCATTTAGTAGAGTGCGATAAAAACAAACAAAAAAACTTATTTCGAAAACCGTATAAAAGCGAAAACGTGTAAAACAAGTACCGTGTAAATCGGGGGATAAGTGTATTTGCATTATTTTTTTTTATAGATGGTAGGTTTTTAAAAATACTCTACCACCATGATAAAAGTAAATCTTAAAATACCTTCAAGTATGTAATACTAATTGTCTTTGTAACGTTTTCTATTTAGAAATAAAGGATAGACATAATACTTTGTGTTTTTAATATTTCAATTTAATTACAACAATGGTAACTATAATAAATATTTACATAACACACAAATAACTTATGCAAAATTAGAGAAAGAAAGTTCAGTGTTGCCGACTGCCCAACTATGAAGAAAAATCAAAGAATAATTAAATATTTTATATAAATAAAAACAAAGCATGTTACAGTCTTGATATTTCTTTTTGCATTCCTAAAATTATTTTAGCCTTGCTATTTCGGATTCTTTTATCGTCTGAACTCTGGCTCCATGGAACAACAACAAAAAAGAGCAAAATCTTATCTTTTGATAAGTTTATCATCTACTTTATCCCAGGTTTGTACGGTGTTCGTGTGTTGTTTTACACTCATGGACAACCCTTAAGGAATTTGTACTTTTTAGCATGTATATCGGGATTGAGACAATAACTCTGAAAGATACTACAGTGACCTTTATTGAAGACACACGAGATAACCAATATACACTCATGGACAAAACTTAAGGAAGTTGTACCTTTTAGCATGTATATCGGGATTGAGACAATAACTCTGAAAGATACTACAGTGACCTTTATTGAAGACACACGAGATAACCAATATACACTCATGGACAACCCTTAAGGAATTTGTACTTTTTAGCATGTATATCGGGATTGAGACAATAACTCTGAAAGATACTACAGTGACCTTTATTGAAGACACACGAGATAACCAATATACACTCATTGACAAAACTTAAGGAAGTTGTACCTTTTAGCATGTATATCGGGATTGAGACAATAACTCTGAAAGATACTACAGTGACCTTTATTGAAGACACACGAGATAACCAATATACACTCATGGACAAAACTTAAGGAATTTGTACCTTTTAGCATGTATATCGGGATTGAGACAATAACTCTGAAAGATACTACAGTGACCTTTATTGAAGACACACGAGATAACCAATATACACTCATGGACAACCCTTAAGGAATTTGTACTTTTTATCATGTATATCGGGATTGAGACAATAACTCTGAAAGATACTACAGTGACCTTTATTGAAGACACACGATATAACCAATATACACTCATGGACAAAACTTAAGGAAGTTGTACCTTTTAGCATGTATATCGGGATTGAGACAATAACTCTGAAAGATACTACAGTGACCTTTATTGAAGACACACGAGATAACCAATAGACACTCATGGACAAAACTTAAGGAATTTGTACCTTTTAGCATGTATATCGGGATTGAGACAATAACTCTGAAAGACACTACAGTGACCTTTATTGAAGACACACGAGATAACCAATATACACTCATGGACAAAACTTAAGGAATTTGTACCTTTTAGCATGTATATCGGGATTGAGACAATAACTCTGAAAGATACTACAGTGACCTTTATTGAAGACACACGAGATAACCAATATACACTCATGGACAAAACTTAAGGAAGTTGTACCTTTTAGCATGTATATCGGGATTGAGACAATAACTCTGAAAGATACTACAGTGACCTTTATTGAAGACACACGAGATAACCAATATACACTCATGGACAAAACTTAAGGAATTTGTACCTTTTAGCATGTATATCGGGATTGAGACAATAACTCTGAAAGATACTACAGTGACCTTTATTGAAGACACACGAGATAACCAATATACACTCATGGACAAAACTTAAGGAATTTGTACCTTTTAGCATGTATATCGGGATTGAGACAATAACTCTGAAAGATACTAGAGTGACCTTTATTGAAGACACACGAGATAACCAATATACACTCATGGACAACACTTAAGGAATTTGTACCTTTTAGCATGTATATCGGGATTGAGACAATAACTCTGAAAGATATTACAGTGACCTTTATTGAAGACACACGAGATAACCAATATACACTCATGGACAACACTTAAGGAATTTGTACCTTTTAGCATGTATATCGGGATTGAGACAATAACTCTGAAAGATATTACAGTGACCTTTATTGAAGACACACGAGATAACCAATATACACTCATGGACAACACTTAAGGAATTTGTACCTTTCAGCATGTATATCGGGATTGAGACAATAACTCTGAAAGATATTACAGTGACCTTTATTGAAGACACACGAGATAACCAATATACACTCATGGACAACACTTAAGGAATTTGTACCTTTTAGCATGTATATCGGTATTGAGACAATAACTCTGAAAGATATTACAGTGACCTTTATTGAAGACACACGAGATAACCAATATACACCCATGGACAAAACTTAAGGAATTTGTACCTTTTAGCATGTATATCGGTATTGAGACAATAACTCGGAAAGATATTACAGTGGCCTTTATTGAACACACACGAGATAACCAATATACACTCATGGACTACACTTAAGGAAGTTGTACCTTTTAGCATGTATATCGGTATTGAGACAATAACTCTGAAAGATATTACAGTGACCTTTATTGAAGACACACGAGATAACCAATATACACTCATGGACAAAACTTAAGGAAGTTGTACCTTTTAGCATGTATAAGGTGATTTGTCTGTTACAGAGTGCTCCGATGCGGGAAGATGGCCTCTGCTGGGAGGTATCCAATAAAATCTGAAGTAGACATCGCCTACCCCGAGCCTTTATCCAGGCTCTACCGTCGATCCGCTGAATTCCCCAGAATTGCAGCTCGTCAAGCCCGTAGACGTAACCCTGCCAGGTTCCGTACTCAACCAGTCACATGGGATGAAATCCAAGAAGTAGATGAAGAAGAAGAACAACAGAATCAATCACAGAATGCCCCTGATCCCATTCGTACTCTGTGGCTAAATGCTAAGCAGAGACAAAGCTCTATTTAGTAGTCTCAAACAGTCGTCTGCTTTTTATTTCTTTTTATTTTTCTTTCGAACTTTGTATTTTTTTTATATATATCTCATCCTTTTAAGGTTTACTATTTCTTCTATATTTATTATTATTATCTCTTGTGATTTGTCCATATATATATATATATTCTTTGATAATTTTCTTATTCGAAAAATCTTTGAAAAATCAATGTTTTGATATGTGTGCATTAAATATTTTAGTGAAATAAAATGTAATATTTATGATCATTTTATAAACAAAATCATAATTTGTATATCTTTACAAATTATAATTCTATTTAGTGTGGTTTTTTTTTGGATTTATAGTCATTTTTATATTTTTATTTTACTGTGTGAATAATCTCTTTTGCTTTGCTGTGTAAAATCTTTATTTTTGTAAATTTATAAATTTGTGTTGATGTCAAATGATTTCTTGTGATAATATATTCGGGTGAATATTAAAATTGTGTATGATATGATAAAAATGGAATTTAATTTTAATAAATTTAATATTATCAATCAATTTTAAATATATTTTTTCCTATTTTGAAATTTTGCTTTATATTCTTGGTATAATTTATAAACGTTTGCATGAACACACACACACAACACATATATGTATTTCAAACAATATTTCAGAAATTCAAATTTATAAAGCACACATATAAATAATTTGTAACTAAAATTTTATTATATGTAAACATTTATGCATAATAAATTCATGTATATAATTGGCGAGAAAGAAAAGCAAATTATATGTTACTCATATTAAAAAAAAAATGATATGAAGTTATAAATTAAAATATATTTGGATTTAATATAATATATATAAATGCCAATAATTTTATCATTTTCAGAAAATATTAGTCTTAATTTTATTGTAGGTATATTTGTATAATAAATAAATTTTATAATTTCTAATGTGCGTGTTTTTTATTTTCTTATCAATTTTTAAATATTTAAAATATGAATATATTATTTTTATAAATCATATTTTTAATATAGGAAGTATTTTAACACTAATATATATATATATATTTCAAAACGACATTTTGATAGGCTTAGCAAAAATACGATGTTTCTTTTAAGGATTTCAAGTTTTTTGTACTCACTTATTTTGTAGTTACGAGGACATCCCTTTTTGATATAAACTAATATATATTTATTTAAGGAACGACTTGTTCCAATACAAATATTGTTAAAACAAGCGAGCGATAAATCAAAAAACAGAAAGGTTGAAGCGTAGTCGGTAGTAGTGTTAGAAGTGACGTCAGCACCGATGATGATAAAGTCAAAGTCTGCGTAACAATTCCCTCCTTACTTTGTCTTTATTCCCACGATGCTGAGGTTCTCCAGGTGTTTCTTCATCTGGTCTCGGGATAGGCCCTTTGTGAAGATATCCGCCTCCAGGTACTGAGATGGCTTGTACAGAAGGCAGATGTCTCTGGATTCATAACAGTATCTCAAAAGAAGTGGTACTTTCTGTTGATATGTCTACAGCGACTGCTTTGTTTAGGGCTGGAGATCCAGTTGATCAATGACTGACTGTCTGTATAGATCGCAGTTGGTTTTTCCATGAAATTCCATTCTTCCAGCTCTCGTAACAGGTTTATTATCCACTTGATTTGACAGCAGCTTTCACAAGCAGCTATCATTTCCGCTTCCATTGTGGAGAGGGCGACGAGTGGTTGTTTACTACTTTTCCAGTCTGACATGGTAGATGAGATATAGCCACGTTTGAAGTGTAAAAGGGAGATCAAGAGGAACGTGGTGAGTTTCTTTATTGAGCGGTACACAAGCTTTCGGACGTCACCCGTCCTTCATCAGGTGTTGACATGAATAAGAAGGAGATGCTATATTTATAAGCGACAATTTAAAAATATTAAAAACAATCTGATGCACGCCCGCGAGAGCACATGCTAATAACAAAAAATATAAAAAATTATTTTCAATTTTACTGTGTATAAATATCAGCCCGTTGAAAATCTGCATACCTAAGACGAAGTGAGAAAGGCGGACAACGAGAGGCGAAGACAAAAGCAAGAAAAAACAAAAATAAAAATAAAAAATAAAAATAGAAAATCAGCGGAATAAAGATAAAGTTAAAAGTTACGAAGAAGGTGTATCTGAGGTAGAATAAAAAACAGAATATTGGGGCGGGAGGTCAATCTTTCTGTTGAGGCTGGGGGTAGTATTAGAAACAAGGGCCTCAAGAACTAAGCTATATAGCAAACAAATACCAACGCTTAGTTCTTGAGGCCCTTGTTTCTAATACTACCCCCAGCCTCAACAGAAAGATTGACCTCCCGCCCCAATATTCTGTTTTTTATTCTACCTCAGATACACCTTCTTCGTAACTTTTAACTTTATCTTTATTCCGCTGATTTTCTATTTTTATTTTTTATTTTAATTTTTGTTTTTTCTTGCTTTTGTCTTCGCCTCTCGTTGTCCGCCTTTCTCACTTCGTCTTAGGTATGCAGATTTTCAACGGGCTGATATTTATACACAGTAAAATTGAAAATATTTTTTTTTATATTTTTTGTTATTAGCATGTGCTCTCGCGGGCGTGCATCAGATTGTTTTTAATATTTTTAAACTGTCGCTTATAAATATAGCATCTCCTTCTTATTCATGTCAACACCTGATGAAGGACGGGTGACGTCCGAAAGCTTGTGTACCGCTTAATAAAGAAACTCACCACGTTCCTCTTGATCTCCCTTTTACTTTTCCAGTCTATAGTTGCTTCGCCGAGCTTCAATACATATCCGCCGTAGGATTTTCCATTATGGGTGGTCGACCAGCTGGCATCGGTGTAGGACTTCAGGATTCCAGTCTTCCCTCTTTCAAATTTCACTCCTAGGTCAATTGTTCCTCGTAGGTATCTCATCACTCTTTTGATTGCTGTCCAGTGCATCTGTTTTGGTTGTCTGGAGTACTGTGAAAGCTTGCTAGTGATGTAAGCTATGAAAATTGAGTAAAATCAATCATTCCTCCAGGGAAAAGTGTCTTTTTGAAAACATTTTTATTGTTCTCTAGCTTTCGGGCACGTACGCCCTTCTACAGGAGAAAACATGGTATAATGATACGCCAATAGAACACGAGTTAACCCTTAACTGGACGGGTTGGGTAGATTCTGCCCATGCATAAACTTAATATAGGAAAAAAATATATTTATCGTTTACCTAGAGCTACCAGCTTTCGTGTATTCTAATTTTACAGTGATACAAACATTTTCCATCCATCGTTTATAAATGTCAGTTTTGGGAGGGGGGTTAAATTTACGGGTAGGGGCGGATTCCGCCCAGCCCGTCCAGAAGCGTGAGAATTTTTCGTGTCAGTGTTAGCTCGTTGCTTATACTTGAGTTTCTATTTTCCGCTATTTTTAGCTTCCTTTTATAAAATAACAATTCTTTCTTTGAACAATTGATAATTCTTCTTTGAATAAGTAGAATTATCAATCAAGTCAACAGAGAGAACTATCCCTGCCAGTCCAAAATATATATGTTTTTAGAGATTAGTTGACCACACTTTGGAAGAAATATTCCAGCAGACAATTGATTCACTTCAGTAGAATTAGTTGATAAGTTGAAAGAACATGGCCTTACATATTTAGAAAAGATTAGAAAGAGAACAAACCTTAGATTCACCGCAATTTCAACCGCACCCTAATAGAGAATCAGGAACATCTATTTTTGGTTTCTCTGGAACAACCACTTTAGTCTACCATGTTGCCAAAAAAAAATCGGTTATCAGATTGATAAAAAGGGTAAAAACGAAAGGAGTCACTTCATTGTTGATCTTGGGAGAGCATTGACTGATGAACACTTGGCCACACGTATTCTCAATTCTCTCCCACTGGAATTACAGAAGATTGAGACAATAACTCTGAAAGATATTACAGTGACCTTTATTGAAGACACACGAGATAACCAATATACACTCATGGACAACACTTAAGGAATTTGTACCTTTTAGCATGTATATCGGTATTGAGACAATAACTCTGAAAGATATTACAGTGACCTTTATTGAAGACACACGAGATAACCAATATACACCCATGGACAAAACTTAAGGAATTTGTACCTTTTAGCATGTATATCGGTATTGAGACAATAACTCGGAAAGATATTACAGTGGCCTTTATTGAAGACACACGAGATAACCAATATACACTCATGGACTACACTTAAGGAAGTTGTACCTTTTAGCATGTATATCGGTATTGAGACAATAACTCTGAAAGATATTACAGTGACCTTTATTGAAGACACACGAGATAACCAATATACACTCATGGACAAAACTTAAGGAAGTTGTACCTTTTAGCATGTATAAGGTGATTTGTCTGTTACAGAGTGCTCCGATGCGGGAAGATGGCCTCTGCTGGGAGGTATCCAATAAAATCTGAAGTAGACATCGCCTACCCCGAGCCTTTATCCAGGCTCTACCGTCGATCCGCTGAATTCCCCAGAATTGCAGCTCGTCAAGCCCGTAGACGTAACCCTGCCAGGTTCCGTACTCAACCAGTCACATGGGATGAAATCCAAGAAGTAGATGAAGAAGAAGAACAACAGAATCAATCACAGAATGCCCCTGATCCCATTCGTACTCTGTGGCTAAATGCTAAGCAGAGACAAAGCTCTATTTAGTAGTCTCAAACAGTCGTCTGCTTTTTATTTCTTTTTATTTTTCTTTCGAACTTTGTATTTTTTTTTTTATATATCTCATCCTTTTAAGGTTTACTATTTCTTCTATATTTATTATTATTATCTCTTGTGATTTGTCCATATATATATATATATTCTTTGATAATTTTCTTATTCGAAAAATCTTTGAAAAATCAATGTTTTGATATGTGTGCATTAAATATTTTAGTGAAATAAAATGTAATATTTATGATCATTTTATAAACAAAATCATAATTTGTATATCTTTACAAATTATAATTCTATTTAGTGTGTTTTTTTTTTTGGATTTATAGTCATTTTTATATTTTTATTTTACTGTGTGAATAATCTCTTTTGCTTTGCTGTGTAAAATCTTTATTTTTGTAAATTTATAAATTTGTGTTGATGTCAAATGATTTCTTGTGATAATATATTCGGGTGAATATTAAAATTGTGTATGATATGATAAAAATGGAATTTAATTTTAATAAATTTAATATTATCAATCAATTTTAAATATATTTTTTTCCTATTTTGAAATTTTGCTTTATATTCTTGGTATAATTTATAAACGTTTGCATGAACACACACACACAACACATATATGTATTTCAAACAATATTTCAGAAATTAAAATTTATAAAGCACACATATAAATAATTTGTAACTAAAATTTTATTATATGTAAACATTTATGCATAATAAATTCATGTATATAATTGGCGAGAAAGAAAAGCAAATTATATGTTACTCATATTAAAAAAAAAATGATATGAAGTTATAAATTAAAATATATTTGGATTTAATATAATATATATAAATGCCAATAATTTTATCATTTTCAGAAAATATTAGTCTTAATTTTATTGTAGGTATATTTGTATAATAAATACATTTTATAATTTCTAATGTGCGTGTTTTTTATTTTCTTATCAATTTTTAAATATTTAAAATATGAATATATTATTTTTATAAATCATATTTTTAATATAGGAAGTATTTTAACACTAATATATATATATATATATTTCAAAACGACATTTTGATAGGCTTAGCAAAAATACGATGTTTCTTTTAAGGATTTCAAGTTTATTTGTACTCACTTATTTTGTAGTTACGAGGACATCCCTTTTTGATATAAACTAATATATATTTATTTAAGGAACGACTTGTTCCAATACAAATATTGTTAAAACAAGCGAGCGATAAATCAAAAAACAGAAAGGTTGAAGCGTAGTCGGTAGTAGTGTTAGAAGTGACGTCAGCACCGATGATGATAAAGTCAAAGTCTGCGTAACAATTCCCTCCTTACTTTGTCTTTATTCCCACGATGCTGAGGTTCTCCAGGTGTTTCTTCATCTGGTCTCGGGATAGGCCCTTTGTGAAGATATCCGCCTCCAGGTACTGAGATGGCTTGTACAGAAGGCAGATGTCTCTGGATTCATAACAGTATCTCAAAAGAAGTGGTACTTTCTGTTGATATGTCTACAGCGACTGCTTTGTTTAGGGCTGGAGATCCAGTTGATCAATGACTGACTGTCTGTATAGATCGCAGTTGGGTTTTCCATGAAATTCCATTCTTCCAGCTCTCGTAACAGGTTTATTATCCACTTGATTTGACAGCAGCTTTCACAAGCAGCTATCATTTCCGCTTCCATTGTGGAGAGGGCGACGAGTGGTTGTTTACTACTTTTCCAGTCTGACATGGTAGATGAGATATAGCCACGTTTGAAGTGTAAAAGGGAGATCAAGAGGAACGTGGTGAGTTTCTTTATTGAGCGGTACACAAGCTTTCGGACGTCACCCGTCCTTCATCAGGTGTTGACATGAATAAGAAGGAGATGCTATATTTATAAGCGACAATTTAAAAATATTAAAAACAATCTGATGCACGCCCGCGAGAGCACATGCTAATAACAAAAAATATAAAAAATTATTTTCAATTTTACTGTGTATAAATATCAGCCCGTTGAAAATCTGCATACCTAAGACGAAGTGAGAAAGGCGGACAACGAGAGGCGAAGACAAAAGCAAGAAAAAACAAAAATAAAAATAAAAAATAAAAATAGAAAATCAGCGGAATAAAGATAAAGTTAAAAGTTACGAAGAAGGTGTATCTGAGGTAGAATAAAAAACAGAATATTGGGGCGGGAGGTCAATCTTTCTGTTGAGGCTGGGGGTAGTATTAGAAACAAGGGCCTCAAGAACTAAGCTATATAGCAAACAAATACCAACGCTTAGTTCTTGAGGCCCTTGTTTCTAATACTACCCCCAGCCTCAACAGAAAGATTGACCTCCCGCCCCAATATTCTGTTTTTTATTCTACCTCAGATACACCTTCTTCGTAACTTTTAACTTTATCTTTATTCCGCTGATTTTCTATTTTTATTTTTTATTTTAATTTTTGTTTTTTCTTGCTTTTGTCTTCGCCTCTCGTTGTCCGCCTTTCTCACTTCGTCTTAGGTATGCAGATTTTCAACGGGCTGATATTTATACACAGTAAAATTGAAAATAATTTTTTTTATATTTTTTGTTATTAGCATGTGCTCTCGCGGGCGTGCATCAGATTGTTTTTAATATTTTTAAACTGTCGCTTATAAATATAGCATCTCCTTCTTATTCATGTCAACACCTGATGAAGGACGGGTGACGTCCGAAAGCTTGTGTACCGCTTAATAAAGAAACTCACCACGTTCCTCTTGATCTCCCTTTTACTTTTCCAGTCTATAGTTGCTTCGCCGAGCTTCAATACATATCCGCCGTAGGATTTTCCATTATGGGTGGTCGACCAGCTGGCATCGGTGTAGGACTTCAGGATTCCAGTCTTCCCTCTTTCAAATTTCACTCCTAGGTCAATTGTTCCTCGTAGGTATCTCATCACTCTTTTGATTGCTGTCCAGTGCATCTGTTTTGGTTGTCTGGAGTACTGTGAAAGCTTGCTAGTGATGTAAGCTATGAAAATTGAGTAAAATCAATCATTCCTCCAGGGAAAAGTGTCTTTTTGAAAACATTTTTATTGTTCTCTAGCTTTCGGGCACGTACGCCCTTCTACAGGAGAAAACATGGTATAATGATACGCCAATAGAACACGAGTTAACCCTTAACTGGACGGGTTGGGTAGATTCTGCCCATGCATAAACTTAATATAGGAAAAAAATATATTTATCGTTTACCTAGAGCTACCAGCTTTCGTGTATTCTAATTTTACAGTGATACAAACATTTTCCATCCATCGTTTATAAATGTCAGTTTTGGGAGGGGGGTTAAATTTACGGGTAGGGGCGGATTCCGCCCAGCCCGTCCAGAAGCGTGAGAATTTTTCGTGTCAGTGTTAGCTCGTTGCTTATACTTGAGTTTCTATTTTCCGCTATTTTTAGCTTCCTTTTATAAAATAACAATTCTTTCTTTGAACAATTGATAATTCTTCTTTGAATAAGTAGAATTATCAATCAAGTCAACAGAGAGAACTATCCCTGCCAGTCCAAAATATATATGTTTTTAGAGATTAGTTGACCACACTTTGGAAGAAATATTCCAGCAGACAATTGATTCACTTCAGTAGAATTAGTTGATAAGTTGAAAGAACATGGCCTTACATATTTAGAAAAGATTAGAAAGAGAACAAACCTTAGATTCACCGCAATTTCAACCGCACCCTAATAGAGAATCAGGAACATCTATTTTTGGTTTCTCTGGAACAACCACTTTAGTCTACCATGTTGCCAAAAAAAATCGGTTATCAGATTGATAAAAAGGGTAAAAACGAAAGGAGTCACTTCATTGTTGATCTTGGGAGAGCATTGACTGATGAACACTTGGCCACACGTATTCTCAATTCTCTCCCACTGGAATTACAGACGACAATTCAAGAAGAATGATGGTTCAAGTAAACCAAATTGAAACTACGATGCCACAACAATCTGATACTCCAAAAAAGTGCTACAAATGTCCATCAAAAAACGCAGTAAAAAATAAAAACCCTTTGCTCTGTATGTCAACTAGGCGTTTGCAAAAACATTTCTTATAAATTTGTGAAAACTGTAAATAGGTTTTATTCAGAATTTTTAAAAGTCAAAATCTGTATATTACCTATATATTAATTAAATATTTTTTTAAATATTGAATTCAATCATTATTTAGCGCTTATTTCATAAAGTAACATAAGTGGGTTGAATCTACCCAACCCGTCCAGTTACGTAAGAAAAATTCACCCGTCCAGTTAAGGGTTAAATATAATCGGATACTATTTTACATATTTTTATGAAGATATAAAAATTATTTTTTACATATTATTATACAAATTGAAACAAAATATTTTAAATATATATATATCACATCTACTTATATATTTGCCTTATTCTGTCTGTTTGTCTGTTTGTTTGTCTGAAGCTCACGGATGGGATTTTTCATAACCATCGGTGGTTCAGTGGTAGAATGCTCGCCTGCCACGCGGGCGGCCCGGGTTCGATTCCCGGCCGATGCATTTTTTTTTTTTACAATTTTTAAAACTCATTTATACAAGGTGCGTTCATTAATTTCCAGGACTGGTTAAAAATAAAATAAATAAAAAAGCTAGAGAAAATATTTTTTTACAGAGTTGAATATAGGACATTCGACCACACCTGACTGAAAGCACGAGTCTCGTGGCGCACGCGCCGATCTAAAAATAGAACAAAACAACTTCCTTGTAAGGTTCGCATTTCTAATTTTAAAATGGCCATTTTCGAAGAGCAGAGAATCTGCATTAAGTTTTGTTTTGAATTGAAAAAAAGTGCTACTGAGACGTATGAATTGATTAAAGAAGCTTTTGGCGATGGAGCTTTATCCCGTTCAAGAACTTTTGAATGATTTTCACGCTTCCAAAAAGGTCGGGAAAAGGTAAACGATGATCAGCATACTGGGCGTCCAAGATCATTTCGTTGCGAGGAAAACGAGCTCAAAATAAAGGAGTTAATTAAATCTAACAGAAGAATTATCTTCAGTGACTGGACTATCTGTTTATTTGGGGATAATGAGGTGCTTAAGGGAGGCAGTGCGCCTTAAAAGACCTGAAAGATGGCAAAACAATGACTGGATACTTCACGTCGGTAATGCGCGGCCGCACACAGTCCATGTTGTTTTGCAGTTTTTGGCCAAGCATTCAACCATACAGATCCCTCATCCACCCTATTCCCCCTACTTAGCCCCCAATGACTTTTTCCTCTATCCTAAATTGAAAATTAACTTGAAAGGACGGAAATTTGACAACGTTGATATGATACAAGCTGAATCGAAGGCAACCTTGAGGAACCTCTCAAAAAGTTATTTTATCTCCTGCTTCGACAATTGGAAAAAAAGATGGAACGGGTGTATTGAGGCAGGAGGGGCATATTTTGAAAAATATTAAATTAGTTTTTTATTTGTTTTATTTTTTCAAAGATACAGAGCAGTCCTGGAAATTAATGAACGCACCTTGTATATTATACAAGAATGACATCCACGGCGCCAATTTATAATTGTAACGAATAGTATTTGAATAAAAGCATTTAATCGGGTAAAACCCGGGCGTTGCCCGGGTCATTCGTATATAATAATTGTATAAACGAATGCAAGACAAAATCACCGCGAATGTTTCTTTTTTTTTTAAGGCAATTTCTTTTTAAGGCAATTATCGTTATTTATCGTTAATTTTTGTTTCGATTTTATTGAAAAAAAAACGATATGGTGCCTTTAAAAAATGATCTTTATTACTATACAGTTTTCTATTTAGTCAATATACCTAAGTTCATGTTGCAAATGTAATTATCTCTATCGATTTAGTAGGTGAAATGCAAAAAAAAAAATCGACATGATGAAATCTTTATGAAAATTCACATTTTTATTTTTATATTTTCAAGACACACACAGTTTGGGGCGGGACGTTTCACAAGAGAGACATCCACGGCGCCAATTTATAATTGTAACGAATAGTATTTGAATTAAAACGTTTTTAAAATATATACGCACTCGGGTAAAACCCGGGCGTTGCCCGGGCCTTTCGTCTAGTATATATATATATATCTAATATAAGAGAACAAACAAATGAATAAATATAGGCTACTAGAAAAACCAAGGAAGCAAGGAATACATAGTTAGGTTGTAGTTATCATTATTAGGAGTTGTCTACTTGGTTCCCACCGCTGCTATTCAGAGACGATTTCTGTATTTGGATGATTTGGGGTGAGCTCAGGGAATAATATATTATAAACTTCCGGAATGTCTATTCTTCTGTTAATACTATTGTGCTTTCTTGATATTATGGATTCTATGATGAGTCTCTGTTGTTTATTGGGAATGTTGGAATAATGGGTTCTTGGTTCGGATAGTGCGAAGGAATGGCCTGTTTCTCTTACATGATGATATACTAGAGATCTATTGTCTTGGGTTTCGATATTTCGTTGATGTTCTGATATTCTTATATTTAAATTTCTACTTGTTTCACCTACGTATTTGGTTCTGCATTCGTTGCATTCTATAGAGTATATGGCATTCTTAATATTGGAAGGATAATTTGGGCTATTGCTTTTTGTTATAGGGTTTCTTAGTAGTGAACTTAAACTGGGTGAGTTGCAGAAGAAGGTTTTAACGCCGAATTTTTTCAGATGACGAGCTATTGATATGGATACAGGTGAGTAGAGAATACTACAAATAGATTTGTAAACTGGGGGATTTCGCATTTCAGACGGGCTATAAAAATGTCTTAAAATAAATGACAAAGGATATTGGCAGGAATTTAGATTCCTAAAGATGTTCTGGGTCTCTTCTGTTTTGAAGGTCTGAAGTGAGCAGTGGGTATGGACACGTTTGGTAAGGGTCTTGATTGATTTTATGGCTGAGAGGGCAGTAGGAGGAAAAACGGATATAGTCGGGGTTGAAAGATGGTTTATAGTGAACGGTTGTTTGGAATTTATTTTCTATACGCATGATTTTTACATCTGAAAAAGGCAGGCTATTGTTTGTTTCCTTTTCACAGGTGAAACCCAGGTCGGGATGGTAACTGTTCAGCTTTTCCAGAATTGTATTGGTTTGGGTTTCGGGGCAGATACAAAATATATCGTCGATATATCGGCGCCATAATATTATATCGGACGGAAATAGTGAATTTATCCACCTGTCAATGCGTCGCCTGACAATTTCTGCCACTGAGGTTGAAAGAGAGCTACCCATTGGAGAACCTTTTGTCTGTTTGTAGGTTTTGTAATTGTATGTTATGATATTTGCCTCAAGGCATAAGGCTATAAGTTTCGATATTTTCCCTACAGTGATCAGATCGATAGGATTTTCTTTCAAGAATTCTTCAGTGCTGCTTAGAGGCGAACTTTATCCCCCCATCCTTACGAATTAAGGACCCTGTGAAAAATCCGTTTTCAAGAAAAGTAATAGAAGAAGCTCAGTATAGGCTGTTGAGAAGTAGAACACAAGGATGTTACTCCAACATAAGATTACATTCCAAAACCATTAAAGAAATCATATGCCTCACCTCCAATGTTGTACCAGAAAATAAAATGCATGAATTTATAATCCGAACTACCTCTCAGATCAATATACAAAAAACAAAAATAGAAAGAAGACAGACCAAAAATTGAGATATTTGGCAGTGAAATTCAATAACCTAAAATAAAATCGGAATGAAAACACCAACACAATAATCAATCTGTCGAAAACTACTCTAACTCAGGGAGAATTAACCTTATTATCATCTAAAGGTATGAAATTCCGAAATATTCAAAAACCAGACCCAATGAAAATAGTAAGTGGAGTCGAGGCCGCCGTTTCAAGGCTTAACAATCAAGAGAAAAGCATCATCAGACACCACGTGACCAACCTCCTAAGTGAACCCGTGATCCTTCCCCAATTCAACCCACATGAAAACCGACTTATTAAAGACCTGAAAAACAGAAAAGAAATTATCATCACCCATTCAGACAAGGGGGGACATACGGTGATTTTATATAAATCCGATTACCACCAAAAAATGCGAAGCATACTCGAAGACCCAACCACCTTCAAGCATATTTCCGTAGAAGAAAAAACCCGAATATACTCCACATATAAAAAAGTACTTAGAAAAATGAACAGGGAAAATAAAATTACGAACGAAGAATTAAAAGACTTCCTATCCAATATGCAGACCGATGCCCATATATATGGCCTCTCCAAAATTCACAAGCCAGATGTCCCTCTAAGACCCATAGTTGCCTTCTACCATTCCCCAACAGCACCTCTTTCCAAATTCATCTCAGCATTTCTAAACCCCATAATTAAACAACAAAGCTTCCAATACTCCATATTTAACAACTCCATATTCATAGAAGAAGTACTCAAGTGCCAAGCCCCATCAGACAGGATCATGGTTTCTTTTGATGTTAAATCCCTGTACCCCAGTCTCCCACACCAACTGATACTAAGCAGCACTGAAGAATTCTTGAAAGAAAATCCTATCGATCTGATCACTGTAGGGAAAATATCGAAACTTATAGCCTTATGCCTTGAGGCAAATATCATAACATACAATTACAAAACCTACAAACAGACAAAAGGTTCTCCAATGGGTAGCTCTCTTTCAACCTCAGTGGCAGAAATTGTCAGGCGACGCATTGACAGGTGGATAAATTCACTATTTCCGTCCGATATAATATTATGGCGCCGATATATCGACGATATATTTTGTATCTGCCCCGAAACCCAAACCAATACAATTCTGGAAAAGCTGAACAGTTACCATCCCGACCTGGGTTTCACCTGTGAAAAGGAAACAAACAATAGCCTTCCTTTTTAGATGTAAAAATCATGCGTATAGAGAATAAATTCCAAACAACCGTTCACTATAAACCATCTTTCAACCCCGACTATATCCGTTTTTCCTCCTACTGCCCTCTCAGCCATAAAATCAATACCGTCAAGACCCTTACCAAACGTGTCCATAGCCACTGCACACTTCAGACCTTCAAAACAGAAGAGACCCAGAACATCTTAAGGAATCTAAAATCCTGCCAATATCCTTTGTCATTTATTTTAAGACATTTTTATAGCCTGTCTGAAATGCGAAATCCCCCAGTGAACAAATCTATTTGTAGTATTCCCTACTCACCTGTATCCATATCAATAGCTCGTCATCTGAAAAAATTCGGCGTTAAAACCTTCTTCTGCAACTCACCCAGTTTAAGTTCACTACTAAGAAACCCTATAACAAAAAGCAATAGCCTAAATTATCCTTCCAATATTAAGAATGCCATATACTCTATAGAATGCAACGAATGCAGACCAAATACGTAGGTGAAACAAGTAGAAATTTAAATATAAGAATATCAGAACATCAACGAAATATCGAAAACCAAGACAATAGATCTCTAGTATATCATCATGTAAAAGAAACAGGCCATTCCTTCGCACTATCCGAACCAAGAACCCATTATTCCAAAACATCCCCAATAAACAACAGAGACTCATCATAGAATCCATAATATCAAGAAAGCACAATAGTATTAACAGAAGAATAGACATTCCTGAAGTTTATAATAAACTATTACCTGAGCTCACCCCAAATCATCCAAATACAGAAATCGTCTCTGAATAGCAGCGGTGGGAGCCAAGTAGACATCTCCTAATAATGATAACTACAACCTAACTATGTATTCCTTGCTTCCTTGGTTTTTCTAGTAGCCTATATTTATTCTCATTTGTTTGTTCTCTTATATTAGACTAGACGAATGGCCCGGGCAACGCCCGGGTTTTACTCGAGTGCGTATATATTTTAAAAACGTTTTAATTCAAATACTATTCGTTACAATTATAAATTGGCGCCATGGATGTCACTCTTGTGTAACGTCTCGTTCCAAACTGTGTGTTTTTAAAATGTTTTAATTAAAATACTATTCGTAAAATTATAAATTGGAGCCGTGGATGTCTCTCTTGTGAAACGTCCCGCCCCAAACTGTGTGTGTCTTGAAAATATAAAAATAAAAATGTGAATTTTCATAAAGATTTCATCATGTCGATTTTTTTTTTGCATTTCACCTACTAAATCGATAGAGATAATTACATTTGCAACATGAACTTAGGTATATTGACTAAATAGAAAACTGCATAGTAATAAAGATCATTTTTTAAAGGCACCATATCGTTTTTTTTTTCAATAAAATCGAAACAAAAATTAACGATAAATAACGATAATTGCCTTAAAAAGAAAATGCCTTAAAAAAAAGAAACATTCGCGGTGATTTTGTCTTGCATTCGTTTATACAATTATTATATACGAATGACCCGGGCAACGCCCGGGTTTTACCCGATTAAATGCTTTTATTCAAATACTATTCGTTACAATTATTAATTGGCGCCGTGGATGTCATTCTTGTATAATATATAAATGAGTTTTAAAAATTGTAAAAAAAAAAAAAAATGCATCGGCCGGGAATCGAACCTGGGCCGCCCGCGTGGCAGGCGAGCATTCTACCACTGAACCACCGATGGTTATGAAAAATCCCATCCGTGAGCTTCAGACAAACAAACAGACAGAATAAGGCAAATATATAAGTAGATGTGATATATATATATTTAAAATATTTTGTTTCAATTTGTATAATAGTTAATATGTAAAAAATATTTTTTATATCTTCATAAAAATATGTAAAATAGTATCCGATTATATTTAACTCGTGTTCTATTGGTGTATCATTATACCATGTTTTCTCCTGTAGAAGGGCGTACGTGCCCGAAAGCTAGAGAACAATAAAAATGTTTTCAAAAAGACATTTTTCCCTGGAGGAATTTATTTATATTTATGCTTATGAGGTGATACAGCAACGTCTTTACAATAAGAGAGGAGACAAAATGAATCAAATCTAGAAAAAAGAAGTGAGGACTTCTCGGTCATTAAAGTCTGAGAGGCAAGGCCTTCAGCCAGTTCAGGGCTTCCGGGGTGACAGAGTGGAGATTGGAGATTCCTCCATTGAATTTGTACAGCGGGCAGTCATCTAGTATATGGGACATTGATTGTGGGACGTTGCAGGCACAATTTGGATCTTTGGTGTAGCCCCATAACTTCATCAGCTCTGCACACCTTCCCTGTCCTGTCCTAAAGCGGTTTAGAAGCACCCATTCTCGTCGAGGGAGGGAAAAACCTGGGATCTTGACACTTGGGCTTGTGATGAGGTTCTTGTTTGGGATATCGGAGCTGATCCAGGAATTTGTCCATGCTTCTGAGATATTAAAATTTTGGAAGTTGATCCCCCCGAAGTTGATCCACTTTGCCGTAGTGGGGGGGCCCGAGTCCGACTTCCAAGTCGTTCCGCCAAGAGATCAACACCATAGAGGTCCGTACGTCTCTTGACCTCACGGACAATACAGCAGCTACATTATGCCCTGGAGGAATGATTGATTTTACTCAATGTAAAGGCATGTTTTTGGGAATCAAGATCATACAAGACAAGGAGGGAATTTCGCTACAGCAAAGCCACTATGTACAACAAATATTGCAGAAATATGGAATGGAAACTTGTAAAGAAGTTCCAACGCCAGGTTCCAAAGAAATCAACTTGGACAATCATATTGAAGATGACAATTGCGATCAGCACACTTACCAAGAAGCCCTTGGAATGCTAATGTTTCTAGCTGTTAACACCAGACCCGACATCGCTTACATCACTAGCAAACTTTCACAGTACTCCAGACAACCAAAATAGATGCACTGGACAGCAATCAAAAGAGTTATGAGAAACCTACGAGGAACAATTGACCTAGGAGTGAAATTTAAAAGAGGGAAGACTGGAATCCTGAAGTCCTACACCGATGCCAGCTGGTCGACCACCCATGATGGAAAATCCTACGGCGGATATGTATTGAAGCTCGGCGAAGCAACTATAGACTGGAAAAGTAGTAAACAACCACTCGTCGCCCTCTCCACAATGGAAGCGGAAATGATAGCTGCTTGTGAAAGCTGCTGTCAAATCAAGTGGATAATAAACCTGTTACGAGAGCTGGAAGAATGGAATTTCATGGAAAAACCAACTGCGATCTATACAGACAGTCAGTCATTGATCAACTGGATCTCCAGCCCTAAACAAAGCAGTCGCTGTAGACATATCAACAGAAAGTACCACTTCTTGAGAGACTGTTATGAATCCAGAGACATCTGCCTTCTGTACAAGCCATCTCAGTACCTGGAGGCGGATATCTTCACAAAGGGCCTATCCCGAGACCAGATGAAGAAACACCTGGAGAACCTCAGCATCGTGGGAATAAAGACAAAGTAAGGAGGGAATTGTTACGCAGACTTTGACTTTATCATTATCGGTGCTGACGTCACTTCTAACACTACTACCGACTACGCTTCAACCTTCCTGTTTTTTGATTTATCGCTCGCTTGTTTTAACAATATTTGTATTGGAACAAGTCGTTCCTTAAATAAATATATGTATTAATCCCGAGGTGGAATGTATTGGGCAGTCGTGGTAGTGGGTGCGTGATGGGATTCCCGCACTGGGACAGCAAGAGACAGAGGCAGGTCTAGATGGTAACTCCAAGAAGGTAGAGGTAGACCACGGACGAAGGTAGTCGGACCACGGACGTCACGGATGCCCTACATCGCGGATAGATGGGGGGGGGGGGGTGAGAGATCTGACCGACCGTATGACAGCGTCGCTCTGAAACCACTGAAACAACTACTAACTTTGTCCCATCTTGGGGGACCTTATATATTGGACGCTCGCAGATGGCGGCGAGTTCTGATTGGTTCCCGTAATCACGCCACCTGTCAAGCGCTGGGTTATTAATTATGTCTGGCCACCTGTTCGGCCACCTGCTGACGGGGGAATGAACTCATTAGCATAAACACCTGTTAGTCTGGGTTGTTTATCACGTCTGGCCTTTGTCGTCTGGACTATGGTGTCGTCTTGGTCTACCTTTACCCCTTTATTTTATTTGTCACTATTTTTACAAGATCGATACATTTTTATATAGATATGGGGTTATAATAAATATTAGAGGAAGGTTGTGATTTATCTATGTCAAAATATACTACAGAATGTGTCCCC
This sequence comes from Cordylochernes scorpioides, assembly GCA_030710605.1. NCBI lineage: Eukaryota > Metazoa > Arthropoda > Arachnida > Pseudoscorpiones > Chernetidae > Cordylochernes > Cordylochernes scorpioides. The sequence continues at coordinate 44,373,754 of CP092870.1, read as the reverse complement.
GGTGATGAAGGTTTGGTTGGGGGAATGATATGTAATGAATGATAACCTAACAAACCTATTATAAAAAATAAAAGAAATAATTTGTATACAAATTATTTAATATTATTATTAAGCTATAAGTTAAACTGAGAAAGATGTTGTAATGGTGGTGTATTAATGAAATAAAAATCAAGGTTATAAAAATAAAACGTACAAAATGAATGATACAAGATTAAGAGAAAGTATATAATACAAAATGGTAAATATTGTAAAATGAATCGTACAAAGAAAATAATATCTTACGGCATTAAAGATGAGAGGAGAAAAAAAATGAAGTTAGTTTATTGACTGAACGTATAATGTGACGCTAAGGTTGAAAAGGGGATAGGGGTATCTGAGCATGTTTCTGCAAAAGTAGTATCCCAAGCATCCTGCAATGCAATGCGAACTTGTTTAAGTGAGGCATTGTTTTCATTAACAGAAGGCCTAAGATATTCCGTCTGCATCATTAGCTCAGACAGTGGAAAGAGGTGGGAAGATTGATGGAGGTAAAGGGGAGAGGTAGAGGTAAGAGGGATCCCTGTTGTCCATAATGATTGTGCCCGGTTGAATTGTGAAAAAAAAGTGAAAAGTTGAAAAAATGATGAATTGAAATGATGCGTCGGGCGATGAGAAAAAAAAAATAAAAATATCGCGCTGGATATCCTGAACTCATTATCGGGAATGGTATAGCGAGGAAGGATTGTTCCAGTCGGATTAATCAATGAAAAAAAACAAAAATGTTCGGCGAACTGGAATCCCTTGGAAGGTTGGAGGTTTGAAGGATGCGAAAAAGGAGAGGTGGGTGTAAGAGAATTATTGCTGTCAATTTTGATTGTGTCCGGCTTGTGTGGTGAAAAGAAAAAGTTGAAAAATGAAAAAAAATGATGAGCCGGACGATGAGAGAAAAAAATAAAAAAATAACTGGGTCTCTTGAGCTCACTGTTGGGAAATGTACAGCGAGGAAGGGTCTTCTAGTTAGTTAATCAACAAAAAAAAAAAAAGAAAATGGTTGACGAACAATAATCTCTTGATGGCTGTAAAAAGTTGGGAGGAAAGGTTCATGGGATAGAGTTAGAGGTTGTAAGGGAAGCGCCAAAAATAACATTTTGAAATCTACAAAGAAAATTAAAATGATAAATGTTTTATCTGTTAAAGAAATTTCATAAATATTGTTAGGTGTAGGTTTTTAAAATGGTGCCTAAAATAGTTGAAGTTGTAAAATGCTAAGTCTAAACATGATGAGAAAAAGAGAAAATAAAATATTAAAGGTAATAATATATAAAGGGTTGGTTGGTAGTTAATGGCATTAATGTTGATGGTTAATAAACAAAATTATATTAGTAAATTAAATTTTATTGCCTCTATCGTTAAAATTTTACACAAATAAATTTACTGAATTTAAAATGATATTATCGATTAATAGTGAAATGTTTTATCTACATCTATAAGTTAAAAAACAAAGTCCAACACCGCAAAACTAGTAAAACTATAAGTCTATTTACAATAAATGAGAGAAAAGTTAGCAAATCTATTAAATGGGAAATAATTTGGGACACAAAAATTAGTTACTAGAATAAGAATAAAGATAAAGGGGAGTAGTGGTGACACACTGATATAATATTATAAAACTACAAAAAATATATAATAGGAGTACATAGGAAGGATAAATTTAAAGTAAACACACACAATAGTGTGTTGCTTAAGGTGTCTTGAATATTTACAACATAGTTTCAGGGATGTAATACAGGAAGGAGGAGAAGTAGAGATAATAAAAGTAAAATAAAATATAAAAGAAATTTGACTTAAGCAAAAGGGTTTCGATAGGTAGTGACGCAGTGAGGAATAAAGGAAGAAGGTCTGAATTGGTTTCTGCAAAGGACATCTCAGGAGTCCTGCCCTGCAATACGAGCTTAGAAGCGAAGTATTGTTTTCAAGGTTCAGCAATCTCAAGATGTTCTGTAAGTAGCATTAGATCAGATGGGCAAAAGGCGTGAAGATCGAAGGAGAGGTAGGTAATGGGAGAATATGGGAAAGAAATCTTTTCTGAGAGAGGTTAAAAAGAGATGGTGGCTCAAGAGCTGCGCTGCTGTCGGTGATTGAGCTCGACCAGATGAAAAATAAAATTAAACGAAAAATGAGTGGGCGCATCGTGCTGTGATGGCCTGGGTCGAGCATTAGAGAAAAAAATCTCGCTGGTTACCCAAGCTCTCCGTGTGGAGTTAACATGGGGAGGAAGAGTGTACCAAGTCGATGGATCATTAAAAAATAAAAATTAAAAAATGTTGACGAGCAGGAGTCTCAGGAACCGTTGAAGAGATTAGAGGATGGAGGTAGATTGTGAAAACAGGGCTCGACTGTTGCCATTGATTGATTGAACCCGGGTTTGAGGAAAAACGAATGAAATAAAGAATGCTGGGACGGCGACCTGGGAGTAAATAAAAAAAGTCGGCAAACAGGAACTCTGCGATGGACGAGGGGTGGTTAGAACGAAGGCATAGAAGGCCAATGGAAAATGATCAAGAGACGAGAGAAGTTTGGAAGGCCTATAATTGAATGATTGACAGGTAAGAGTGTTGCAGTAGGAAGGACTATCTCTGCTAATGATGGATGCTAATGATGTAACAAGGTCATTCCACCCCTAGTAGAAGAAAAAACAATTAGGGGGGAGTTCAGTGTGTCCTTGATTTGTTTGTCGTTGGGATGAAGACTAGAATTAATTGTTCTTTAATGTAGGCCAAGATGACGTCTCATATGGTGTCATGTACAGGATCGATTTTTAGAGATGGTGGGGACCTAATTTTTAAACGGGGTTGACAAAATTATAAACTATCCTATAACATTATAAAATTAAGATTTGGTATAAAAGGATTTTTATATAATTTTCCTATCCGTTTTAATCTGGCAGGTTCCTCTTGTTAGAAGGATATAAACTTTAATCTGTAATATTGAAATCGTGGGTGTGAATAATTGGGAAAAGGTAGGCTATAAAAGAATTAATTAATTAACTAGTGTATAAATAAATGTGTTATTATTATGCGAAATGTGTTAATGGGGTATGGGATATGCGAGAGGAATTAAAATTGATGTGAACAATGTAGAAGTGCGAAATAAAAATGTATTTAATACGTAAATAACAATTTAACACAGGCAGGAATGAAATGCAATGGGATATGGAAATTTTATGGCATGTTATTTAGTTTTCGCATATTGCATTTATAGTTGTATTTGTAATTGTGGGAAAAATGGGAGGCACATTATGAGATGAGATAATTTAAAATTGATACTTATAAAAATACAAATCTAGGACTAGTTTTTAAAACTTTTAAAATATTGAGAAATATCAATTGGAATTGTAATAGGTCAAGTAAAATAAAGAGTGTAATAAATTTAATTATTAATACTATGGCCATAAATAAGGTATTAAAAAAAACACAAATAAGTTTAGAAAATATGATTCGAGTAATTAAAATATAATATGATTTTTTATGTGAAATTGAAAGTTGCATATTTGGATAATGTTAATTATAATAATGAATATATTCATAAAGGATGAGTTTCTTTATTTGAAAAATTAATTCGAGCTTTCGGGCGCAAGCTGTTTTTTGGATAATGCCATTTTAGGTGAATTTAAGAAAGGCGTGTAAGATTAGTAAATTGTCAAAAATGCGTGATTGAATATTTTTAATAATAAAATTGAAAATGATTAATTAAAATTTATAATTTGATTAAAATAAAGTGATAAATGAGAGTGTGGAAGTTTTAAAAATTGAATAAAAATGATATAAAAAAGGTTATAATTGATTTTTTAAAATGCTTAAAGTGAAAATAAAAGTATAAAATTTATGGGGAAAATGGCAGAAACAAAGTTTGAAGTACCTTGAAATGGCTGATGCTGGCTGGAGTTGATCTCTGGAGATGGCTGTATGGAAGAGGGCTGCTTGTTGCGTGGGATCCGTCGGAAGAGGAGATGAGGGCTTCCTCCGCACGAGGCACGGCTTGTCCCCGAATGGCGTCTGTTAGGCGGCCTACTAGGTCTTCGTAGTGGGGCTGCATGTTGGTGAGGGCATCCGCGACGTACTCGTCTCTGACCTCCGTCATCCTCTGCATGCTGCTGTCCTCAGTTATCCTGTCGACTTTAACGGGTTCTGTAGTAATCCCGAGGTGGAATGTACTGGGCAGTCGTGGTAGTGGGTGCGTGATGGGATTCCCGCACTGGGACAGCAAGAGACAGAGGCAGGTCTAGATGGTAACTCCAAGAAGGTAGAGGTAGACCACGGACGAAGGTAGTCGGACCACGGACGTCACGGATGCCCTACATCGCGGATAGAAGGGGGGGTGAGAGATCTGACCGACCGTATGACAGCGTCGCTCTGAAACCACTGAAACAACTACTAACTTTGTCCCATCTTGGGGGACCTTATATATTGGACGCTCGCAGATGGCGGCGAGTTCTGATTGGTTCCCGTAATCACGCCACCTGTCAAGCGCTGGGTTATTAATTATGTCTGGCCACCTGTTCGGCCACCTGCTGACGGGGGAATGAACTCATTAGCATAAACACCTGTTAGTCTGGGTTGTTTATCACGTCTGGCCTTTGTCGTCTGGACTATGGTGTCGTCTTGGTCTACCTTTACCCCTTTATTTTATTTGTCACTATTTTTACAAGATCGATACATTTTTATATAGATATGGGGTTATAATAAATATTAGAGGAAGGTTGTGATTTATCTATGTCAAAATATACTACATATATATTAGTTTATATCAAAAAGGGATCTCCTCGTAACTACAAAATAAGTGAGTACAAAACAACTTGAAACACCTTTTTGCTAAGCCTATCATAAACTAATATATATTTATTTAAGGAACGACTTGTTCCAATACAAATATTGTTAAAACAAGCGAGCGATAAATCAAAAAAAGAAAGGTTGAAGCGTAGTAGTAGAAGTGACGTCAGCACCGATGATGATAAAGTCAAAGTCTGCGTAACACATTTAAAGATTATCCCGCATGAGTTTCTTTTCATCAAAAAATCTGAATTTATTTTAAGGAGAAATAACGATTATTTCTAACCTTAGGGATGAGGTATGAAAGGATGAATTATGAAGAGTAATGATAAACGGAAAAATAAAAGTATCCAGGGATGAGAATCGAACCCACAGTGTTCCACTTACCGGGCAGATACCATGTCCACTAGGCTACCCTGGACTCTTTTTTTTCCGTTTATCATTACTATTCACAATTCATCCTTTCATACCTCATCCCTTAGGTTAGATATAATCGTTATTTCTCCTTAAAAATAAATTTGGGTTTTTCGTTGAAGAGAAACTCATGCGGGATAATCTTTAAATGTCGTTTTACAATCACAAGCCGCATTATATTGTATTACTAATATTTCAGTATACATAAAAGGTCATAAAAAACTCGTATATGAAAAACTAGAAATTGCAGCCGAAATTAAGGAAAGTCTAGCTTCATGATAAGAAATTTTGGGTTTTGAAGTTTCCTGTGTCCGATATCATTATTCTTTACTAATAATGACCAATAATCAAATAGCCTTTATTATATTAATTGATGAAAGTTACGACATAAACAAACAAACGACGGATGTACAAGTTTCTGTTATGTAATTAAAGTAAGTAAGAAGGGTGAATCCGTAACCAATTTACCTTTGCATATTATTTATTATTATTAGAAATTATACAAAACAAATATTGGTATATGTTTCTATATGAAAACAACAAAATCTATAAATATTATATACATTTATTTTTATTAATTGTTACAAAAGCACGAAGTCCAAAGGACTATTGTGCTGTGCTAGTATTATTTACATATATATGATTAATTATTTACACGATGGATTAGTAGTGTTTTGTAAATTATTGTACAAATAGTTCTAAACTTAACAAAGTTCTCATGAGATAGAGTATATACACAAAGACAATTTGGTAATGTTTCAAAGTATTTGCATACAATTTGATTAGTCAGAGGGCAAGTTAAAAGAAGATGCTCTGGTGATTCAACATCTAAGCGGCATTCACATGTTGGATCATTGATAACATTCAGTTTGAATAGGAATCTTAAGAAGGGTCCTTTGCCTGTTAAGAATAAAGTTATTATATACATACAAGTTCCTTTTCAAACACGAACTCATCTATAGCTATTGTTACTCTGTGTAATATTCCAATAATTATATCAATTGATGCAAGTTACGACATAAACAAACAAAAAACGGATGTACAAGTCTGCAGGATGCGATGATCTATTACGTCACCACAGGTATGGTATATTCAACAAGTCATGCAACTATCAATTTCAACAGATACCATTTTTGGCATAACGATAGCACACAACCATTTTGGAATCATTAATTAGGCATATCAATTAGAATATGTCAACTATATGAAACAACTCACGCAGATGATACATTACGAAAGATTCTAAATATCTCTATTTACTATTTGCATAATCTTACCTATATTTACATTCATAGACAAAACTTGAGAAAGTTATAACTTTTAGCATGTATATCGGGATTCAGACAATAACTCTGAAAGATACTTCAGTGACCTATATTAAAGACACACGAGATAACCAATATACATTCATGGACAAAACTTAAGGAAGTTGTACCTTTTAGCATGTATATCGGGATTGAGACAATAACTCTGAAAGATATTACAGTGACCTTTATTGAAGATACACGAGATAACCAAGTATGAACAAAATTTTCTCTATTGTATATATGATAATATAACATTCTTTTTTTTTTAAACACGTTTTTCTATATTTGAACTACAGCTGGCGTTATATTTATATATGAGTATACCAATCGTATGTCATTCGAACTAATCAATTGGGCCAGTTCATATCATTTTAAATCACAAAACTGGATACTAGCTACTTCTGTACAGGACCTTGATGATAAATAATGATAATCAATGCAATTTTGGCTTGTTCAAGCTGACATGTAGATTAGAGCTTTGATCAATAGAAAGGCTTCAAGTGAGCAACGAAATTAAACATCTGAGTTTGATACAAGAGTTGGATTTGTAGGGGCCGAGAGACTTCCTTCCAGCCTGCTGGGATGACAGACCACGCCGTAAGCAAACATAAAAGCGGGGCCATGAAATTGGAGATGACCACCGCTGCGCGGAGATCGGGGAAATCAATGAGAACCCAATAGACATTCTAGGAGGTTGTCTTTTTAGGTCTTCCTCTAAAAATGTAGCTAATAGTAATACCAATAAAACACCGACTTTGAAATACTTTCTGGGCCATCGCTGGATTAATAAATCGACACACCACAGATCCTTTTGGATTAGATGACGTTTGCTTAGAAGACACTAAAGATAAGAGTTACAAGTTTCTACACGTCTAATTTACTTTTTGTCTTTTCATAGCAATGATATCAGCCGATTCTGTTTATTGACAATTAAAAATAAGTTTTCAAAATACAAAACTATTTTAGACGCGTATGATTCTTTTTAAAATAAAACAATTTCTACTGCCTTTTACTGCATAAAATTATATTATTGCAGTAATGGCAGTAGAAATTGTTTTATTTTAAAAAGAATCATACGCGTCTAAAATAGTTTTGTATTTTGATAACAGATGGCGCGCTAGTGCATCGTAAAAAAATAAGTCTATTGACATCTAGTCAACAGTCAAAGAGAGAATTTACAGAGTTTAAAATAAAAGATAAATATTTACACAAGACGATACGAAGGGACGTCTGGATCCTATCAGGAGCTTAAAGCCTCCTTGAGTTTAGACAGGCCCTTGCTAATTCTGGAATCAATGTCCCCAACATGCTCGATGACAATGTTGAGAAATTTGACGAGAATAATCTTGTGTTCAGCTGAGAGTATCTCAAGGAGATAGTTTATATTGTTGCACCAAGTTGCAGCTTTGCAGGGTCGTCGACCTTGGTTTCTTCCTTCTTAGTGTTATACACCGAGCGGGTTTCCATATTCAAAGTAAATAAATAAAAGTAAAGGTAAATAAATATAAATAAAAGTAAATAAAAATAAATTACCTTTCAACGTTATTGTGCTTATTTATTCGTGGTCTTCCTCGTAGGTCGTGATCCGCAGTCTTCGTCCAGGTCCTCTCTCGCTCCCATAACCAATCAAGATATGTACAATAAATATTACAAAAGGAATAAAACTATAAAAAGTAATGATGATAATCTAAATATTCTGTTTTAAATAAATATTAAATATCATAGAATATTTTGAATAAATGTAAGGCGCATTAAAATTGTTGTAACAATATCACCACGGTATAGAAACGCAAACAGCGATTCTGCTTATTGTAAAATGATTTTGTTTTAAAGGAAGTATGGCATAATGATTAAAGAAATTCTTACCTGCTTCTTCAACATTTTTAATATTAACATATAGGTGTCCATCGTTTTCAAAATTTGAATCCACCAATCTGAATATTATCGGTTATTGAGCCTTGGAAAATATTCTAAAGTCTCCCTTCTCTCTATATATCAAATCATATATAGATTTTTAACTTTTAATTAGACAGTTTTAATTTATATTTAAACATTTTCCATTTTAATTAAGACATTTTTGATTTCAATTTAGACTTTTTTATTTTAATTTAGACACATGGACTTTTTAAAGAAAAAGTCCATGTGTCTAAATTAAAATGAAAAATGTCTATATTAAAATTGAAAATGTCTAAATAAAAATGAAAGTGTCTAAATTAAAATTAAAAATGTCTAAATATAAATTAAAATTGTCTAATTAAAAGTTAAAAACCTATATATTCCTTGAGAAAAAAATTTATAGAAAATATTTATTCAATATTTTTCTAAATTATAATGAATTGTTTTGATATTGTGAATTAAAAAAAGAAATATTTCTTTATTAATAATTTTCTCTTGATAAGAATTTATTTTCATGAATTATATATTTTAAATCTGGTCAAATTTAAATAAAATAATGTCATAGATGCTTTTGATATTGATATTAATGACTTATTTGTTTTTAATTAAATGGATTATCAGAGAGATAATAAATATATATATATATTTTTATTTTGTAAAATAAATCAAAATATCGTTTATTAATATTTCCTATATTATATTAATTTAAAATTATATTCCTCAGGTTTAAAATTATTTAAAGTATATATTTATAGGAGGATATATAGGTTTTTAACTTTTAATTAGACTAATTTTTAATTTATATTTAGACATTTTCCATTTTAATTTAGACATATGGCCTTTTCTATAAAAAGTCCATGTGTCTAAATTAAAATGAAAAATGTCTAAATATAAATTAAAATTTATAAATATTGTAAGTATTTGTCAAATTTTTATAGAATATTAACAATGGTGTTGTGTTGTTTATCTTTTATAAACTACAACTTATATATCTATTATTTAATTATTTATTTATCACACACATTTAACTTTAGTAAAGATTAATTATATGTTTACAAAACACCGTCAGTCTATTGTTCTTTATTCCATTTTCTTATATTCACATCACTTATATATTTCACACTATTCTACATATTCCTCCCTTGTTTAGTTAGTATCTAATCATGTCCTTAAATCTAGAAGGAGCATGTATTTGTCTTCCACTTCTAGTGATGACAGTCTTGTTTTCATTCTCATTAGGTGATTCATTTGGGTATAAACAGTCCATATCAGATATAGCAATCTGCTCTTCTGGTACAATATCTTTTAAGGTTGCTTCTTGTTCTGGTAGATACCTTGAAGTACTAGGAAGTTCCATTCTAATTTCTGGAGTCTTAATCAAAGTGGTATTCAAATCAATTCCTTTGTTAAAATCTTGTAAGACATTGGCATGTCTTAAATGCTTTGCATTCCTAATGATAAAGCTACCTGTCTCAGTATTGACTAACTTGAATGAATTTGGAGATATAGTCTCTAGAATGATAAATCTTTGGTTGTCATAATTTGGTGTCAACTTGCTTTTCATTTCAGTGTTTGCGACATAAACAATATTACCTTTCTTGAAGTCATGAGGCAAGGCCTTATTCTTGCTATCAGCATATTTCTTCATTCTTTCTTTATAGGCTTGATTATGCTCCATCACTTCTTTATCCATAAGAGAATCATTGTCATTTATATCATTGAGCTTATTTCTAATTTCCCTGGAAAAAAGCAATAATGCTGGTGTTTTCCCAGTAGAAGGGTGTGGAGTCGACCTGTATGCCATTAGAACACATTGAAGTTCTTCTTTCCAATCCTTTCCTTGCAATTTTACTGAAATAAGTTGCTTTTTTAAATATCTGTGGAAACGTTCAATTTTTCCATTGCTTTTAGGATAATATGGTGACACTCTTATATGTTTTATACCTGATTTCATAAAAAATTGCTCAGTATCTTTGCTTACAAATTGAAGACCATTATCTGAAACTATTTCAATGGGAAATCCATATCTTGCAAAAATTTCTTTTAATTTTGAAATTATAGTTTTCGAAGAAATATCATGTATTATAATCGCTTCCGGGAACGATGAATAATAATCAATAAGTGTCAAAATATATTTTGAATCAATTGGTCCAACTAAGTCTACTCCTACTTTATACCATGGTCTAGGAGGTATTGGTATGGTTGTTAAAGGTTGGTCATGCCTTAAAGGTTGATTGACTTCACAAATGTAACAATTCTTTATACGTCTTTCTATATCTTTGTCCATATTGGGCCAATAGTATTTTTCTCTTAAAATTTGTTTAGTTCTAGCAATCCCTTGATGAGTTTCATGAGCTAAGTCTAAAATATTTCTTCTAAGATCTGTTGGTATAACAATTCTCTTTCCTTTTAAAATGAGATTATCATAAACTGAAAGTTCTTCCTTAAATTTATGCAAACTTTTAAGTTCATCATCATCAATTTGATATGGCCAATTTCCAGTTTGAATTATTTTAGTTAGAAATTTGAAAAATGGATCTGCTTCACTTTGCTTCTTGATATCATTGAGGGAAATTGCCTTCATTTCTTCTGAAAATATGGAAAGTACTTTTTCCACATAATCATCAACAATATTTTCACATGAAATATTTGTTAAAGGTTTTCTTGAAAATATATCTGCAATATTTTGTTTGCCCTTAAGATACTCTATTTCATAATCATAAGGTTGAAGTCTCCAACTAAGTCTTTCAATTCTTGGTGGCAAGACTGTTGCCTTCTTGGGATTAAGCATATAAATCAATGGTTTATGATCTGTCTTAAGTACAAATTTATTTCCCCATAAATAGTCATTGAAATGCTCAACAGCCCACACACACCCAAGAGCTTCTTTCTCTATTTGTGAGTATCTTCTCTCAACATTAGTCAATGATCTACTTGCATAGGCCACTGGCTTTTTGCTTCCATCATTTTGTCTTTGTAGTAAAACAGCTCCTAAACCTACAGGACTAGCATCAGCAATTACTTCGGTAGGTGCATTCATGTCAAAATAGGCTAAACATGGATTTTTTGTAAGAGCTTCTTTCAATTTTCTGAATGAGTCCTCTTCTTTCTTGCTCCACTTCCATTTCATGTCCTTTCTCGTCAAATTATTAAGTGGTTCGGCAAACTTTGAAAAGTCTGGAATGAATTTTCTTAAAAATCCGCATGTACCTAAAAATGATTTTAGAGAATCTACATTTTCAGGTTTTGAAAAACTTAGAACACTTTCTATTTTCTTTGGATCAGGTCTAATTCCATCTTTACTAACAATATGGCCTAATATTTCCAATTCATTTAGAGCAAATTTACATTTACTTTTGTTTATTTTGAGTCCAACTTGTTGAAATCTTTCAAATACTTTTTTCAGTCTTTGATCCAATTGTTCTATAGATTGCGCATATACAATCACATCATCTATGTAGCATAACACTCCTTCTAAATGAGACAATATTGAGTTCATAGCTTTTTGAAAAGCTTCAGGTGCGCTGCAAAGTCCAAAAGGAATTTTGCAAAATCTGTAGCATTCTCTGGGTGTAATAAAGGTGGTCAGTGGCCTGGACTTTTCATCAAGTTCAATTTGCCAAAAGCCTTTCTTCGCATCAAGTTTAGCAAAAACTTTTGCTCCCTGCAATGCTTGCAATATATTGTCAACTGTTGGTATAGGATATCTCTCTCTAACTATGGCTTTATTCACTTCTCTCAGATCAACACATAGTCTGATTTCTTCAGTACCCTTTTTTGGAACTGCCACAATGTTTGAGATCCATTCAGAAGCTTCATGGACTTCCTCAATAATGCCATCTTCTATCATTTTGTCTAGCTCTTGATTGATGGCTTCTACCATTTTATATGGAAAATGTCTGCATCTCTGAGCTACAGGAGTAACATTTTCTTTTAGAGTTATTTTTTGACTATAACCCTTCACATTTCCTTGACCTTGAAAAAGGTTCATGTTTTCTTGTATCAAATTATATATATCTTTCGGAATAACTTCCTGTTGAATATTCCTTATTTTTGTTCCACGCTTTATAATTTCTAATTCGAAACTTGCTTTCTTTCCTAAAAGAGGTTCTGCTTTACCTTCAATCACAAAAATCTGTTCCTTTATAGACCTTTCACCCCATGAAACATCTGCAAAGAAATATCCACAACATGGAAGAGGTGAAGTTTGTCCATAGGCATAAAATTTCCTTTCTGTACCATTTAAAGTTGGCATTTGAGACTTAGGAAAAATATTTTTCAAATTTTCAGGTCCTATGAATGTAGTATCACTACCTGTACCAATAGTCATTGTTATTTCCTTTCCATCTATATAGATACTTTCTTTGTTATCAGAGCCTAAAAAGAAAGTGTATTCATCTGAGTCTTCATTATTTTCTGAAATATTTTGAATATTTCTTTTCTTTCCTTCAATATTTTTATATTTATTTTTATTTCTATAAAATCTATTAATGTTACGATGTACTAGAGCGCCATCTGTTATCAAATTATAAAACTATTTTAGAGGCGTATTATTCTTTTTAAAATAAAACAATTTCTACTGTCCTTACTGCGATGAAAAAATTAAAGGGAGGGCCTGGCTCATCAGTGGTGAACCCTCCCAGCGGTTTCGCCAGTTTAATCTACCATACCGCTGTTATATTGCATTTTTGGAACTTCCTTTTATAGGTGACCGTTGTAAGAATCTTGGAATGGGTATTTTAGAAGAACTATGGACATAAGCTTTTAGGACAGCAGAATTAAATATAATTATAAATATATAATATGCTTCGAGCAATCGCTCTTCCGCAAATATCAAATTGTGTCTTTTATTAGAACTATAATGTTACGATGTACTAGAGCGCCATCTGTTATCAAATTATAAAACTATTTTAGAGGCGTATTATTCTTTTTAAAATAAAACAATTTCTACTGTCCTTACTGCGATGAAAAAATTTTTCATCGCAGTAAGGACAGTAGAAATTGTTTTATTTTAAAAAGAATAATACGCCTCTAAAATAGTTTTATAATTTAAAATCTATTAAGATGACCCATCTTGTTACAAATTGTGCATTTCATATTTCTAGCTCCACAATTATATGGAGGATGTGTAGTTAAACCACATCTATAACATTCTTCCAACTTAGGTGCACTTACCTTGGAGGTGCTTCCTTTTTGATGGTACACATTATAAGCTTTTGGTCCTTTAACAGTTGATTCATTAGCTGCTTGGAAATTATTTTTATAGTTTACTCTATTTATTGAGGTCATATCTTCATTTGTCAATACTCTAAATTCTTCTTTGGCTGTTTCAAACATTCTTGATATCTCAATTGTTCTTTGAAGATTCAAATTATTTTGCTGCAACAACTTTTCTTTTAATTGCCTATTATAGCATTTTTCTATTATCTGATCTCTGATCATGTCTTCTTCTAAATTTCCAAATTCACAGGATTTGACTAATTCTCTTAGGGCAATGACATATGAATCAATATCTTCATCTGTATTTTGTTTTCTTTGCCTAAATTTAAATCGTTCTGATACAATATTTTTTTGTGGTGTGAAATATTTAGTTAAAGCTTCTTTTGCTTTTTCATACGTATCTTTTTCTTCTGGCAAATTAAAGAAAATTCTTTGGACCTGTGGTCCAAGGCAATGCAAAAGTGTTGCCCTTTTAACGTCATCTTTCTTTGTTGAAACACCGCTTGCTAATTCATAAATTAAATATGAATTCATCCAATATTTGTACTCGGAATACAAATCTGTAGCATTAAAAGGTTCAACGGTAATGGAGACGTCAAATTATTTGCCATCTTCTTTTACGCTTATTTAATTTTTTTTTTTTTTAATCCTCGTCGCCAAATATGTTGTGTTGTTTATCTTTTATAAACTACAACTTATATATTTATTATTTAATTATTTATTTATCACACACATTTAAGAGAGAAAATATCTTTATTTTACGGGGCTGCTAACCAAAATGAATGATTTTTGAGCCCCGATGGACGCATAAAGCGGAATATATACAAAGCATAGTTGGAGGGGCCTGGGGATGGGTGGCCAGGGATCATCGCCAGGTGAGGCCAGGAGAGCCGGGATGTAGAGGAGGACCGGGGGGGGGGGAGCAGGGTGGTGATCCAGGGAGTTCAGGAGTTCAGGGGGTGGCAGAGACGGGTTCAATGGTGTTGAGCCCAGGGGTGACCGTGGAGAGCAGACAGACCGCAATGATTAAAGTATACGATTTTTAAGCCCAAAAGGTGTAGCAGGCAGACAAGCCGCAATGCACAGTGTCAAAGTATCAAGGTGCTGCACGCAACCAAGGCTGTTCAAAAAGGTTAGATTCCCCAGGCCAGGGAAAATAAAAGAAAGACAGCTGTTGTTTAAATAAGAATATTAGATAAAGCGAGAATGATTCAGCAACTGATGGGAAAAGATAGATTATTATTTTTTTTTTATTTATTATTATTATTATTATTATTATTATTTTATTATTATTATTATTATTTTTTATATATATATATATATATTTTTTGTAAAAATGAATATATTAAAGTTTTAGGTAAGATTACTGGTGAGGGTACCAGTGCTAAGACAACCAACCAGAAAAGTACACCATGGATTGCATAGCGCGTTCAAATGGGTAGCTGCGTAAGTCGATTTCTCGAGCAGCCCGCGCCGTCGAATCGCCAAACCATTTGCCCTCTGTCATTGGGTTACAGAGACAGCGTCAGGGGCGATCACATACGCAGGGCAGGTCGCGAAACCGATCTTAAGCAGCGGCACAGGCCAGAGTTACGTCTACGGGCAGCCGCCAATGACCGGTGTTAACCATGAGGTGAGGAGTCCGAGTCACTCAGGTGATCGGAATCCTCCGCGCGGACGCGTGGCTTAAGTCTATCAGAGGCCTTTAGGAACTCCAGGCAGGCTCGCCAAGTGCTCCTGTTGAAAATAAAGTCTTTGAGTGACCGCGGAGTGTACCCTAATTCTTCTGCACAGGTGGAAAGAAGGGGGAATCTAAGGGCATCAAGGCTGCTGCACTCAAGCACGATGTGAGACAGAGTTTCTTCCCTGTCAGCGTCGCAGTAAGGGCAGGAAGGATCGTCAATGACGCCTATCCTGTGGGCGAAACTGTCCGTCCACGTGTGTCCCGATAGCAGGCCTACCACAATGTGCTCGCTAGGGACGATGTACGCATACCTTTTGTCTAAAAGACTCATTGGAGTAAGGCCAAAGCGGGTATGGATAGAAGGAGCTAGAGAGAGGAATCTGCTTTCCCATGCTTCACGCGCCCGGCCGTAGATTGCCGATTTTACAAACGACAAAGGAGCGAGTTTGTAACAGCTTGGGTTAGCAGACTCAGCAGCCCGCTTTGCGAGTGTGTCCGCGATGTCATTACCCACGTTCCCACTGTGGCCCTTGATCCATTGTATGGTGCATCTGTTCCCATTGCGATTCAATCGCGAAATCAGTAGCAGAGCTCTGTCGATAAGGTAATTACCAGTCTTAGAGTTCAGAACTGACTTCACGACTGAGAGGTTGTCCAGGAAGAATCCTAAGGTTAGATGATTTGGTAAAGTGGTTGCGTTTTCAAGAACCTTAACCAATCCAAGGGCTTCCGCCTGAAAGACAGAACAATGAGGGGACAGAACATGAGATTCACGTATTTCAGGTGCACAATCGAGACAAGAGAACCTGTACACGCCGGCGCCAACTCCATCTCTGGTTTTGGAACCATCTGTATAGTATGCCACGTGGAAGAAAAGAGCAGGGATATTACTGGGAGCGGAGTAATAGGGGGGGTAGGGGAGAGGATGTGGAAAGGGAGGAGGCTCGAGTGGAATTTCAGCGTCAACCAATCCATACTTTTTAAGGTATAGCTCAGTTTTAGCCAAGATTTCCAGATCGAGAGGAAGGACTCTAGAGAGGGAGATTAGAGCAGCGTTGCTGGTTGATATAAAAGCTCTACAAGCTCTCACTAGGAAAGGCCTTTGAGCACTCAGTAGAACATTCAAGGAGCGTTGAGAAAGATTAGGAAACCAAACCGCCGAGGCATAGGCAATGGCCGGAACAACCACTTGCAGATACAGAGTTCTCAAGGCGCGGTAACCAAAACCAAAGTTGAGATTAGCGGCTGCGGTCAAACGCGGCAACATGCCGCGGACCTTGGCGCAGACTTCAACTACGTGCTGGTAGAAAGATAGACGTTGATCAAATCTCACTCCCAGCACCTTAATTGAGTCGCACCATTGGATTGGCCGTCCGTGGATAACCAGATCCCGGCGCGGTTCAGGCAGTCTCCCGTGTGGTCTGAGGAGAACCATAGCCTGGCACTTCCCCACGCTGAGTTCCAGTTTATGCAAACTGCACCACCTAGCGATCATATCTATGGTGTGTTGGGCCGCGGGAAGTTGACTAGTTCGGCATCCCGAGACCACCACGACCAGATCATCCGCGTAGGCCTGCGGGAAAACATTATTCCTGTAGTCCAGCGTGAGGAGTTCATCAAAGACAATATTCCAAAGGAATGGGCCGAGAACTGAACCCTGGGGACATCCTTTGGAAACTCGTCTCGACACAGTACAACCATTCATAGATAGTCTCACAACACGGTTACATAGAAACGAGTTTATCAGGTGATAAATATTTCTAGGACAGACGCTTTTGTGCAACGCTCTCAAGATACTGGAGTGGAGCACGTTGTCAAAAGCGCCTTTAACATCAAAAGAAAGAAGAAGACAAGATTTCCTATTTTTAATCGTCCGGGTAATAGTAGATTTTAGATTTAAGAGTGCGGCTGTAGTAGATCTACAAGGCTTAAATCCGAACTGGTTTGGAGGCGCTTTACACATCCTATCGGCCATCCACGACAGCCTGGCAAGAATTAGACGCTCAAGGATCTTGCCCAAACCAGGCAGCATCGTGATTGGACGGTGTGATGCGAGAAAGTCCTCCCCACTTCGCTTGGGGACGAGAACGACGTCCCCCAGCTTCCATGTAGATGGAAAGTGGCCAGTGGTTAAACACTTGTTGAAAATACTTAGAAAAAACGTCCGAAAATGTTTAACAAGTTTTACGATAAGAAGAGGTGGCATGCCATCACTACCAGGAGAAGAAGATAAGTTTACCTTATCCGCTGTCAACAACAACTCGTTATCTGTAAACAAAGGGTCGTCATCAGATGACGATGCGATGACTTTGCTTAAATCTTTGTGTTCTAACATGGTATCGGGCGGGACGCGGCCGAAATAGTAATCTAATACGTGATTTAATGTGTCCCGTGGACCTTCAGTGAAGCCGCTACCAACTGGGAGAGCTGAGAGGGGTTTGCGCTTAAAATTACCCTTGATGAAACTGTAGATTCCACCCCAAGGGCTGATTTCGCAACGCGAGCAGGCTGCCCTCCATGCTTCTTTCTTAGCCAGTCTCCTCGCACGGCGATATCTTGCCTTAAGTCTTTTGTAAAAGACCTCCAGCACACCCTTAACGACACCGCGTGCCTTTATAAAGGCCCGCTGTGCCTTTTGAGTGGCCCTTTTGAGAGGATTCAAATCAGATTTCCACCAAGAGATGGACTTGAGGTATTTATCACTTCTGGGACGGGATGGAATGGTGTTTAGACATGTGTGAAAAATCTCTTCGCCGAGTAAATTAATTACATCGTCGAGGGAGGTTGAGTCACGCACATTTTCTAAAAAAATATTAATATTTTCTATTTTTTGGCTGAAATGTTCAAAAACTCTATCCCAGTCAGCACGACCAAAGCTGAAGTATATTTCGCTAAATTTGTTTAATTTAAATCTGGTGTTGTCCTGTGAAGAGGGAGCGAAATTTAGGTTAAAGACGAGGCGTTTGTGGTCAGACAACTCCTGGTACTCAGGATGCCAATCGGTAACGCTATTTACAAGGCCAGCACTACAGCAAGTGACGTCGATGGAAGAAGAGCGGTTGCCCTCCTCCCACGTCACCGCGCCGTGAGTGTTGAGCACATGCAAATAGTTGGCATCAATAAAGTTTTCAACTAGATCTCTCTTAGGTGAGTGATGCCTGAGGAGCAGGGGTTTATCCGACCACCTAAAAGATTCAACATTTAGATCGCCGCAAAAAATGACCTCGTCATAGTTCAGAGAATTAAGGCTATAATTTATCTTATCGAGAAGAGGGGAGGGATCACATGATGGCGGAAGGTAAACATTACAAAGAAGAATACTTTTACCACTCAATTCACACATGACAAACACGACATTAACACTGGACAAATGAGACAAATGAACAAATTTAAGGCTAGGATTTACTACAATGACCATAGCTCCCAACCTAGAGTTTGTAATAGGGCCATAGCAAACTCTATTAGATGGGATTGGCAGCGATGGGATTTTGCCGCGCGCAGCTGGGAGCTCTTGTAAAAGTAGTAAATCTATGTTCTCCTCACGACAATCATTCAATACTGAATACAAACAAGGCTGAGAGCGTCTTATATTGATTTGTAGGCACTTGAAAACAATAATTTGGCTATCAACTTATTGAAGTGATCCTGGGCATCTCGCATGTGCTTGCACATCATGGAGTTGGCATTGTGCTTGTCACCGCACCTGTGACACTTAAGCACGCTTTTATTTTCACAGGCAGTGGTAAAATGTGCACCTGCACAATTGGCGCACTTGGGCGCATTGGTGCACTTTTTACCATCAGTGTGCGTCCTGTGAGAGAGGCAACCGCAGATACCACATGGGAAGACGCGTTTCGCCTGGGCGAGCCTGAGGGACAGGAAGTCAACAGTGACGCGGCCGCGTGCAGGGAGAGCTTCCTCGATACCACACACATTTAACTTTAGTAAAGATTAATTATATGTTTACAAAACACCGTCAGTCTATTGTTCTTTATTCCATTTTCTTATATTCACATCACTTATATATTTCACACTATTCTACAAATGGATATCTAATGAAAGAAAACTACTATTTTTAAATTATATATATTATAAAGTAATTAATTAGACAAGTAAAACTTATCGTTAAGATAAAATATTTTATTTATGAATCTAAAAATCAAAATCTGAAACGATCATCAAATTAATTTGCAAATGTAAAGCAAGATTCTAGATGTTTCTAAATCATTATCAAGAGCAATGTTTTCTATATAAAATGTTTATACCTGTTTTTCTTTTTATAAAAATGTAAATCGACGCAATTATCTTTATCCGGGATATCGCGTTTTGTGTGTTGAAATTTGAAATTTAAAAAAAGAGCAAATAGATTTATTAAAAATAAATAATTTATATTTCTTCAAATAAAAGACACTTCGGCTAGTAAATCTTTTTATTGTCTCGACGTATCTACAAAAAGACAAAAGATTTTTGTCAAAACGTCGAGACAATAAAAATATTTACTGGCTGAAGTTTCTTTTATTTGAAGAAATATGAATGCCGGCCAGGCAGCCTCTATCTTTACGATAAATAATTCACTGCTAAATTAAATGCTACAATATAACGATAAAGAAAGAAGTTTTTCTTTCGTGATCGTCTGCTAGATCATCTAGCAGTGTTGCAAGATCTATACAGATCTAGGACTCCAATGACGCAAGCGACCAGAATAGATGCCCTAGAGTCAACGGCTTCGTGGTCATTCATTCTTTTTTTCCAGACGACACTTCTTCCCAAAGTATACTCCAAACAAATGTCACATAGAAATTTAGTAAAAACAAACTTCAGGATGTGATATAGTAATTTATTTAAAGCCACAACCATAAACTGAAATTTATAAAATAAAAGTAATGAGGGGGAAATATACAGAGTAGACAAATAAAAAAATCAATAATAATCATAAAATAATAAATAGTTTGCTTACATAGCTGATAAATGATGGCGCTCTGCCTTCTTTAAAGCACATGTGCTCCTGGTCAGGGTATGCCATTTTTATTTTTAATATCAACACCTGACCTTTTTATTTTTTCTATCATTTTTTCCCATGTTAAGCGTATTTACGCAAGTTTGGCCTTAAATACCCATTTCTTGGTTTCTCAAGAAACCTCTGGGACCAAAAATATTTTTGGTCGCAGTGGTACAACCTACTCCACGCTGACGAGCGCCAACAGCGTGAAACGCGTTCGTGCATGGCTTTTCTTGATTTATCAAGAAATAGGGTTGGCCAAATATCAGGGAACAGGTTAAATCAATGTTTAGTTGATTTCTGTTCCACCAGATGGCGCTCTGCCTTCTGTAACACACATGTGCTCCTGGTCAGGATATGCCTTTTTTGTTTTTAATAGCTCTTTTTCTGTGGAAGATATTGCTAACAGCTTACAAATATTGTTGCTACTGACATGGATCTGACGTGTTTCTGTCAAGGATTCCCTCGGAGTCTTGGAACTTTGTCTCTAATAGATTTAACGTACTTTTTCTTGGGGCGTGAAGAGCGGATTTTTCGTCGTATTTATCGTCATTAGGGACTTCTCCGGCGGACAACTCCGCCTTTGCCGGTCCCAAGCCCGGATAAAAAAGGAGAAGGGGGAGCAGTAACAAGCTCACTAAACAACCTGAGCTCAGCTGGCCATGCTGATAGTACCCTGTAAGGGCTCCAGGGATACAGGATGTACTCCATGTTAGCTGTACATGGTGTCTGTTCCTCATGTCAGAGGCAGCCATTTCTTTTGGAGCTAAGTCAGTGGCCTGCCACTGAGTAATGCTCCCAATCGTAATGACAAAGGCAGACGCATTCTACTTCACCCAGAACCTAATATGATTGAGTGGAGATAAGGAAGAAGAAGACATATTAAATAAAATGTTAACGCGGGATTCAATCCCGGTTCATGACTGTCGGGAATCGAAGGTGTCACCCACTTGTCCACCGACTCTTTATCAGTGTGAGTTGTAACCTTAAAAAATGACCTACAAAGTATAAGTGTTAGCACGTTTTCTTTGATGTTTCTTCTAGAAAGAACGAGCTGACTCAATTCTATTCAATTCGATTTATTTCACACAACAAAAGAGAATTACACTACGATTTAATGCGATTTAGTTGTATTTATAACACAAAAGAAAAACAGAAGAAGAAAAAAAAACAACAACAAAAAGAATGATGATAAGTAACAATAAAATTCTATGAATATGAATTATAATTAATTAATAAAATACAATAATAATAATAAAAATAAAACCTAACATATAGATTACTATAATAATGATAATAAAAAAAACTAACAATAAGTTTTACATAAATTTACGATCAGGATAAGAAACAATGAAACACATTCTGTTAAAGACAATCAGCAAACGTGATAAACTTGTGCAACACCTTGTAACATCTGACAATGCTCATTTCCACCTCTAGTACTTACTAAATAATGTAAAAGGTTTCTATAGATGTGAAGAGCCTTTCCTAATGGTGTAATTAAAATTTGATGGTGGCTTGCGCCATCTATCGGAATATATGTTATGTAATTAAAGTAAGTAAGTAGGATGAATCCGTAACCAATTTAACTTGACATATTATTTATTATACAATATAACGCGGCTGATGATTGTAAAACGAAAATTAAAATTATACCGCGAATGTTTCTTTTAAAAATCGAAATTTATTTCAAAGAGAAATAGCGACATTTCTAACTTTGAGGATGAGGTATGGAAAGGTGAAACATGAAGAGTAATGGAGAACGGAAAAATAATTTTTCCGTTCTCCATTACTCTTCATGTTTCACCTTTCCATACCTCATCCTCAAAGTTAGAAATGTCGCTATTTCTCTTTGAAATAAATTTCGATTTTTAAAAGAAACATTCGCGGTATAATATTATTTATTATTAATAGTAATTATACAAAACAAATCTTAGTATATGTTTATACATGAAAACAACAAAAACAATCAACATTATATACATACAAGTTCCTTTTCAAACACAAGCTCATCTATAGCCATTGTTACTCTGTGTAATATTCCAACAATATAAACTGATGCACTAGTGCGCCATCTGTTATCAAAATTCGAAACTATTTTAGACGCGTATGATTCTTTTTGAAATTAAACAATTTCTACTGCCTTTACTGCAATGAAATGAAACAATTTCTACTGCCCTTACTGCAATGGAATGAAACAATTTCTACTGTCCTTACTGCAATGGAAAATTCTATTGCAGTAAGGGTAGTAGAAATTGTTTCATTTCAAAAAGAATCTTACGCGTCTATATTAGTTTCGAATTTTGATAATATACAAACTAATCGTTACTTTTTTTTTTTAATTATTATTCCAGAATTGATCTAACCATGTACGCGTTTCGGGCTGTTTGGCCCTCGTCAGCGTAGTGAAAGTTGTACCTCAATCAACGATTAATTGATAATTTTTCAAATAGATGGCGCAAGCCATCAGCAACTTTTAATTGCATGATCAGGAAATGTCCATTTTTTCTCAATGTATCCACCTGATCCAAGTACATATTGACTTTTGTACTATTTTTTCACATTCTATAGATGAATTTGATAAGAAACTCATCCCCTAGAAACATGTTTAATTAATATCTGTAGGCGCCATCCCGATCAGAGAGCCACAGATAAACAGATTATAAACGCACAGAATATAGAATCCGAGCTCCCCAGTAGAAGGAATACCCGGAAGACGACGGTACTCTCTGTTATATGTGTTGTTCACTATTATGATTTTGTTTTAATAAACGCTACTAAATTATTTCATTGGGCCCTCTCTTTCTTTTTCCCAGTAAGAAACGCCTACGGAAGCCAACAGAAATTCAGAAGTGGGATGGTCCTGAAGAAAATTGAAGATTCACTGGAATAATTTGGAAACGAGAAGGACGTGGCGCGGTGACCGATCAACGTAAGAGGGGTTGCATGGTATGTACGAAATTTAATTACCTATTCCTAAAAGTATTATTACAAGTCACCTCGACAAAAGTATTATCGCAAAGTATCGCGGTAAAAGTATTATTACAAGTCACCTCGACAAAAGTATTATCGCAAAGTATCGCGGTAAAAGTATTATTACAAGTCACCTCGACAAAAGTATTATCGCAAAGTATCGCGGTAAAAGTATTATTACAAGTCACCTCGACAAAAGTATTATCGCAAAGTATCGCGGTAAAAGTATTATTACAAGTCACCTCGACAAAAGTATTATCGCAAAGTATCGCGGTAAAAGTATTATTACAAGTCACCTCGACAAAAGTATTATCGCAAAGTATCGCGGTAAAAGTATTATTGCAAAATCATCTCGATAAAAAGTATTATCGCAAAGTATCGCGGTAAAAAGAAAAAAAAAGTATTGTCTCAAAAATTTCTAAAGAAAAGTTGATTTCGTTTAAAGAAATAATTGAAACAGTACGTATCTGGTTTAGTCAGTTTTATTTGTTTATTTTAAAATTTTTGCTTTGTTTATTTTTCCTTTTGAAAAACATGACTTATTTAGCGAAAGTAAGGAAATGCGATTTGAGCAAGTTGGCGTATGAACTCGGCGAGGTAGTACCGCCAGAGAGCAGGATCGTCTACTTAAAACACCTTATTTTGAATAGCCAATCTTACGAAGAAGAGTTCGCAAAGCAACTGTTGGAGACTCTGATCGAGGATCGGGAACGAATCGAGGATCGGGAACGAATCGAACGGGAACGAAAAGAACAAATGGTAATGGAATTCGAGCTTGAGAAGCTGCGCATCCAGACTATACACGGAAACAACGATACGTCTCGAAGTACCAGCAATGACGCACATTACGAGATACGTAAACTGATGCCCAAGTACGAGTCGAAGGACAATGATTTGAGTTTTTACCTAATTCTTTTCGAAAGACAGGCAAAGCGACTAGGATTGGATGAAGACCAATGGGCGTTCAGCCTCCTAGGATTGCTACCTTACGAAATGACTCAATTAATCGCTCGGGAGACAGAAGAACAAAGCGGCGATTATAGGTTCGTGAAAAGGTTGCTCCTAAAACGGTACAAGTTGAGCCCCGAACAATTCAGACAAAAATTCGAGAAGCACGAGAGATCTCAAAAGGGTTCCTGGAGAGACTTCGCTTTCGAATTGCGAGGATATTTCAACGAATGGATCGAAGGAATGAACGTGGAAAATTTCGACGCCCTAAAGGATTTGTCCGTCACTAACCAGCTAAAGAAAAAAGTTCCAAATGTGCTGCGTAATCATCTCATTGACGATTGGACCAAGTTAAACAACCCAGATGAGTTGGCGGATAAACTGGACGAGTACGAAAATGTTCGCACCGAGATGGGACCTCCGCATTGGAATGCGAAACACCTCATACCACCGTCGTTTCAGCAGAAATCTGCGAGATTCCCCAACCAAAGCGAAGTTAAAGAGACTAAACAAGGAACGAATGTTTCGGGTCAAGACGCTGCAAGGAACGAAATCAGTGAAACGTACCCTAACACCTTGAGGAGAATGGTCAACCGTACGATCAGAAACGACAAGGGAGAACCGAAGTGCTTCAACTGCAATCAGTTTGGACACATTGCCAGAGACTGCCCAGCACCCAGGACTACGTTGACATGCCGAGGATGCGGTCAAACGGGACACAAGGAAAGGAATTGCACAAGACCCAAAGAAGGACTAAAAGTAGCCAACCTGGAAGTCGAAGGACTGGAGACTGTCCCGCCAGATGTATATTTGAAGGATGTCAAGATCGACAACAAGGAAACCGTGAAGGCAATGATAGACACCGGGAGCAGCAGTTGTCTAATGAGAGAATCGGTCGCAAGGAGGATCAGCGTCGACATCGAACCAGACTCGACTAGTCTGTACGGCATCGGTAACCAGACTGCACCAGCTGCCAGGACCGTTGGGAAGACGACAGTCGACCTGGAGATTGATGGCATCGTCGGAAGGGAAATCATTGTATTCATTGTCAACGATGATGCCCAACCCTATGACCTATTAGTTGGAAGAACATGGACAGATCTGCCCTACGTATCCTTCGCCAGAATTGGTAAAAACTTGCATATTGGCTATTCATCCGAATTTCCGTTTGCTAATCTGCAAGAAGAAATCAAGTCGCGTCGCATCGAACTGAGAGCAACCGAAACTGTTCAGTTGGAGAGCGACTCCATTAACTTTACAAGTGCAATCACAGACGAGGTAAAGGACGGATATGTATTGTTCACAGGAGTAGATGACGCCTGTGTCGATTCCCTATTGGAAGTGGTCGATGGAAAGACGACCGTACCCATCATCTCAGCTGGCAAGGGCAAGTTGAGAGTAAGGAAGAACCAATGTGTAGGGCGAGTTGAACTACTGAACCTTGATGATATTGTTGTTAACCTGGACGTTGCAGAGGATTCGTTTCAGACTAAAAATGAAGAGAAGAGGGAAGGACAAGACCAAATGAAACGTAAGCGCCCCATACTGCCTGAGGACATCAACGTCAATCATTCTCTGACTTCGAAAGAGAGACAAGAAATCCTAGATGCAGTAAACGAGTATAGAGACTGTTTCGCTCTTGGCATGGAGGAATTAGGGTGCACCGGTGTCACCAAGATGGACATTAAGGAGGTTGATGGAAGCAAGCCAGTCTGTCTGAGACCGTATAAGACGACTGCAAGTGAACGCGAAGCAATCAGGGAGATTGTCAGAGAGTGGAAGGACAATGGAATAGTCACGGAAACTAGATCACCCTACGCTAGTCCCGTCCTACTTGTGAGGAAGAAAACTGGAGATCATCGTCTGGTGGTAGATTATAGGAGACTCAACATTCAAACAGTTAAGGACAAGTTCCCATTACCAAGGATAGACGACCTTCTGGAAGGCCTAAGGAATGCGAAATTCTTCACCACTCTGGATCTGGCGCATGGATATCTGCAGATACCACTGACCGATAAGGCAAAATTAAAGACAGCATTCATCACCCCAGATGATACAGGTCAATTCGAAAGGATGATTTTTGGACTCGCCAACGCACCAGCTGAATTCCAAAGACTGATGCACACTGTCCTAGGTCCGCTGCTGAACAAGAAGGCATTCTGCTATCTCGACGACGTGATTATCCCGGCAAAGGATTGGCGGGAGATGATCGAAAGGTTGAGGGAAGTCCTCGAAAGAATAAGATCAGCGAAGTTGACACTGAAACCCTCCAAATGTGAGTTCGGAAGGAGGGAAGTTGAGTTCTTAGGGTATGTCATCAGTACAGGCGGACTTAAGCCAGGCCCAAGAAAGAACAAGGCGATAGAAGAATTTCCAGAACCCAAGAATGTCCACGACATACGACGCTTTCTAGGACTGACGAACTTCTTCAGACGATTTGTAAAGGACTTCGCGAGGAAAGCAGAACCGCTAAGCAGGCTTACGAAGAAAGGTTCACAATTTGAATGGAAGGAAGAACAGCGAAGGTCATTTGGAGGACTACGAAAGGATCTGGTCGAATATCCGGTACTAGCTCATTACAACCCTGAACTCAAGACAGAAGTACATTGCGATGCGAGTGCTGAGGGATTAGCAGGAATGGTGCTACAGATGGACGAAGACTGCAAATGGCGCTTGGTCTACTGTGTGAGCAAGAAGACAACAGAGGCCGAGAAGATGTACCACTCAAGCAAATTGGAGCTGATGGCGATAGTGTGGACCTTGGATCGACTACGTCAGTTCCTCGTAAGAATCAAGTTTACAGTGGTTACAGATTGCCAAGCACTGGTCTACATGAACGCGAAGAAGACTACAAATCCTCAGATAGCGCGATGGTACAATCTGATTCAGGAATACGATTTCGAAATTCGACATAAACCAGGGGAGAAGATGGCCCACGTAGACGGAATGAGTAGAGCTCCAGTCGACGACCCTAGAGACACGATGGAGGAAATCGTGGAGAAAAACCTTGAAGTGTGCTTCGCAATCACACTGGAAGAACAAATCTTGATGATTCAGCATTCCGACCCTGAATTGAGAGACCTGATCCAGATCTTTCGAAAGGAACCGTGTGATAGGACAGTAGGAGAACAAAATAGAATTAACGACTACAGCTACAAAGGAGGCAGACTTTTCCGCATGGTGAAAAATGGAGAAGAGGAACGAGCCCTGTATGTTATACCCAAAAGTATGAGGAAAAGCTTAGTTGTCAAATTCCATGATCTAATGGGACATTTTGCGACTGATAGGACTGTCAACAAAATTAAGGAATTGTACTGGTTTCCTTCAATGAAGAGGTACGTTCGACGCCATGTGGCTATGTGTCTCAAGTGTCTATTTAACAAAGTTCCCGGTGGAAAACAACAAGGCTTCCTACATCCCATTAAGTCAGGCAAGAGACCGTTTTCCACCGTACAAATGGACCACGTAGGCCCCTTCGTGAGAAGTACAAAAGGTAACCAGGAACTTTTAGTGATTGTCGATAATCTGACAAGATTTGTCCGATTAAGCCCTGTAAGGAATACATCGACGCAGAACGTCCTGAAGGTAATGAAAAGTTTTGTGAATAATTTCGGACTACCCGACAAGATCATCAGCGACAGAGGGTCATGTTTTACCTCAAGGCAATTTGAAGAATTCTGTCGAGGAAATGGAATACATCATACTCTGAACTCTACGAAACATCCGCAAGGGAACGGGATGGTCGAAAGAGTGAACCGAACAGTATTGTCCACTATAGCAACCAGTATCGAGGATCCGCGACGGAAGGATTGGGACCTGAAGATCAAGGAGGTAGAGCGAGACCTGAACAATGCGGTGAACAAGACGACGAATAAAACACCGTTCGAAACACTCCACGGCTATTCCCCTCGATTCCACGATGGGATACTTAGAAGATTAGCCGACGAAGACGTGGACCCATGGACCGAGCCGGATAGAATTCAAGAGAGTGTGAGAACCCAAATTGAGAATAAACAAGAAATTATGAAGACATACTACGATAAGAAGAAGTGCCGTACAATCCAATTCGAAGTAGGAGAAATTGTAGTGATGAGGCATGTACCCAAAATGACGGGTGAACCAACCAAGGCACAACCCAAATATCGAGGACCTTTGATAATTACCGAGGTTCTGCCAAGCGACACGTATAGAGTGACTCAGTTAAGCGAAAGAACCAGTGGACGGTTCTACACGACAACGGCCCATATCAGTCAACTGAAGTCTTGGCACAGTGAAGAAGATGATTCAGCTACAGAAGAAAGTCCGGACGAGGAGCCAGAAGTAGAAGATACCCCCCGACGCAACCCACGACGTTCCTGCAACGCAAGGTTCAATCGAGGACGATTGAAATCCAGGAATGGCCGAATGTAGGCGCCATCCCGATCAGAGAGCCACAGATAAACAGATTATAAACGCACAGAATATAGAATCCGAGCTCCCCAGTAGAAGGAATACCCGGAAGACGACGGTACTCTCTGTTATATGTGTTGTTCACTATTATGATTTTGCTTTAATAAACGCTACTAAATTATTTCATTGGGTCCTCTCTTTCTTTTTCCCAGTAAGAAACGCCTACGGAAGCCAACATATCTATGACAATCATATTTAGCATATATTGATATGGAAATAATATCGTTAATAATCATGACCTTAGTACTTATTAAGAAAAAAAAGGCATCTCCTTATGGTTCCAAGTGAAATTTGCTGATGGCTTGCGCCATCTATCGGAATAAATATCAACTATTCGTTGATATACATAATGCTGACGAGGGCCAACAGCCCGAAACGCGTACGTAGTTAGATTTTCTTGATTAATCAAAATAATGGGTATTTTGCCAATTCTGGAATTAATGGAAAAAAAAATCAACGAATAGTTGATATTTATTCCGATAGATGGCGCTAGCCATTAGCAACTTTCATTTACACGATAAGATGTCTTTTTTTTTCTTTTCTTAATTTATCCACCTTATCACAGGACAATTTCACATGTGTGCTATTTTTTCACTCAGTACTTATGTTATTGAAAAAATATATATCTGGTGTAATCAAAATATGCAAATGTTTCATGAAACGTCATTCTCCTGTGCCAAAATTACAGAATTGTAGTTCGTGGGGTGTAGTTAGTCATATCTGTATAATAGGTCTCAATTTTTTTCAAAACGAACAAAAAATATAGCTATCACAGTCAACAGTCAACGCTGAGATTTAAAAACACTATTTACAATTCTTTTAATTCCCAAAATGAGACAGCTTAGCCTAAAGGATATTGGACGTTTTCAATGATATCATTAGCCATATGATTCATTTGGATACATCATCTAGGACAGAGAGTCTTCTTAATTACTGATGTACAGGTACTGGATCAATATGACAAAGATTCTTGAAGACAGCGCAAATATTTCTCTCTCAAACTGTCAAAGTATTCCTGATAACTCCATTTCAATCATAATTTATCAATTGAGTAAACTATATCAGGTCTCTAGGGAAAAGTATCTGGAGTCGCCGGTTATGTAAATTTCTCTCTTTTTTTGCGTATTCATCCAAAAGATTTACATACTTGTAAATATAATTATGTATATAAGGATGTGTAAGTTTAATAAACGTGTGTCAGTTATAAATCGGGTGTTGGTGAATTATTAGTGTCATCAGGGTGTTGTGGGCACTTTTAAAGAAGCAAATAGACTTCGGTTGGAGACCAGAAGAAGTCTAGAAAGTTCGGTTCAAAATCACTTTATTAGGTACCCGCTCAACAAGAGCAACCTATTCATGGTAAACGGTTTGCGGATTTCGACAATTTAGAAAGAGGGAATCATATATCGCCGCAACTCTTTTTTATTAACGCGATTAAGGAAGCTTTCGGGCAAGCCCTTCTTCAGCTAACTAAAGTGTACAAACAAATTTATTTTATATTAAAAACAATATATAATCTCTCCTTGTTTGTACACTATAGTTAGCTGAAGAAGGGCTTGCCCGAAAGCTTCCTTAATCGCGTTAATAAAAAAGAGTTGCGGCGATATATGATTCCCTCTTTCTAAAGAGCAACCTAGTTTATGATAATTGAAACAGTGAATAATATGTGAAGTTCACATATTAAACAAAATTTTAACGTGGGATTCAATCCTGGTTCATGACTGTCGGGAATCGAGGGTGTTACCTACTTGTCCACCGACTTTTTTTTTATCTGGAAAGAAGATACAGTCAAGCTCTGTTATTTAGATAAGACCAGACATATCCAGGCAAGCTTTCCGACTTTAGAAAGTGAGGCAGTGATCGTATCCAAAATAATATCTTTCCAGTATACTTTTCCCTGAAGACCTGATATGTTTTACTTAATATTCCTACAAGGGATTGTTTCATATTTATATTGCTATGGATCAAGATCAAGAAAATCAGCCTAAAGGTTCCGATAGGATGGAGCTGCAGTCATAAACTGATAGTTCAGCTAAAGAGGAAGAGACCAGGGAGGAGCACAAGTTAACAAGAGGCGGTCGCCAGGTGAAGCCACCAAAAAGACTGGATTTGTAAAAAAGGAAAGATGTAATATAATTTAAATTGGAAGCAATGGTCGCCTCTCCCGTCAAAATAAACGTCAGAATCTGACGCCATCTATTGACCGTCGCCGCAACTAGCGGCCTCGGGTCGGTGACAAAGCCACAACACCAACTTTGGCAAACTGATAAGCGTCCACCTAGAGACCATGGTTTCGGGCTAATGAATGGCAAATTTTTGGCATCCCAGCCGGGACTGTTGAAGGTAAATTCTAGAAAAAAAATCATTTTAAGCTGACCATTTTGGAACTCGCTAGCTAACCCTACTTGCTGCTTTGTTTACAAGATGGCGGAAGAATTAATTCTACGTTTAAAAAAGAAGCGTGCTATTAACAGATCATATTTAACGAAAACATGCAATAAGATTGAAAGTGGACTTGACACGCTAATTAGAATTGATTTTGAAGAATTATTAGAACAATTGAATGAATCATTTAACAAACTTAAATTAGTGGATCACGAAATAGAAACGCTTCTTGAAACTGACGATTTAGAGAAGGAATTACAGGGCGTAGAGGAATATCGAGAGAAATATATTACTTGGAGATTTAGGGCAAATAAAAATATTCGCCAATCAGATTTTCATGGCGAAAATATACCGAATTCGAACTCACGAATAGATGAAAATGAAATGAGACATTATGTACCTTCCTGCACGACTGTGAAACTTCCGAAATTGATGATATCGAAATTTTATGGAAACTTTAGTGAATGGCTGACGTTCTGGAATTCTTTTGATGCAGCTATACACCAGAACAACTCACTGAACCCGATCGATAAATTTAACTATCTGAAGTCACATCTCGGCGGAACTGCACTAAACACAGTCGAAGGTTTCGCTTTATCTGCGGACAATTATGAGAAAGATATAAAATTGCTTAAAGACAGATTTGGGCGAGAAGACATTTTGATTAGCCGACATATGAACAATTTGTTGTCAATGAGACCACTCAAAACATCAAGCGATGTAAGAACCTTCCGCCAACTTTTTGACAACCTTTCTGTTCAAATAAGAAGTCTCGAGTCACTAAACGTGTCCATTGATGTTTACGGACAACTGTTGTGCCCGATAATAATAAAGCTTCTACCTGCAGACCTTAATTTGGAATTGAACAAAGAACTCCCGACAGGTTACGTAATTAATGACTTGATTACCTTTCTAGAAAGACAATTAACTGCACGGGAGAGGAGTTTTAGAAACGAAATCGGTACCGGGAATGAATCAACTTCTAAACCTAATTTAGTAAACAAACATCCAAAGACAAGATTCTACAATGAAAAACCAATTGCGACAGCTTCAGAACTTTTGAATTCAGTTCACAAATCGAATGAATGTGTATTTTGTGGTAAAGACAACCATGGAAGCCCTAAGTGTGACTTTGCAGCTAATATGAGTTTAAACGAAAAGAGATCACTCATGAGGAAAAAAGGCGTTTGTTATAAATGTCTTCGGCCTTCTCATTTAAGTAAATTTTGCAGAAATGTAGTCCGTTGTTCGATCTGCAACATGTCTTCCCACCTGGATGTCATGTGCACAAAACTGATTTTAGATCGAGGTGGATCTTCTAAGTCTCCAACGGTGCAAGATGAAACTCTCGCCAACTTATCAACCTCCCCAGACGTCTTGTTACCTACTTTGAGAGTGACCCTCAAAGGGAACAGAACGGAGAAGACGGCACGGGCTATAATAGACACCGGATCCCAAAGATCATATATTTTACATAGCACAGCAATGGAAATGGAATACGAACAATCAAGGAGAGAGTTCTTCCGGCATTCCTTGTTTGGAGGATCGAGTACCGACGTAGTTGAACATGAGGTCTATACCATTCATTTATCTGACATCAATAATTCCTATCGCTGTGAGTTTGAAGCACTATGTCAACCCCTTATCTGTGGAAGCATACCTCCGGTGTGTCCTAGGTCATTTTTAGAAGGGAGTGAAGAACTCGACGTGTCTGATTTGATGAGAGACCGTATAGAAGTCCTTATAGGAGCGGACATCGCCGGGAGATTGCTAACCGATGCTCAGAGAAGAATCTCATCTGGACTGGTGGCAATCCGTACCAAACTAGGATGGACTGTGATGGGAAAGATTCCTCCAACGGAGGTGAGAGATGACACCAGCTCCCTTTGCGTGACCACACTTGTAAAGTGATGAATGGCCAAGTTGTTGATAGCACAGGAGTTGCTATATAGCAAAAACCTTGTAGAAACAATTGTGTAAATAGAAGAAATACGACATCAAAATCACAAATTAATTCTCCGCCCCATAATCAAATAACGGAAAGTTACTACGACATAAATACATGTAAATATGATTCTCAAGACGATGACAATGCAATTTTTTCTGAAAATTCGCGAGACATCGCCGAAAAAATAATATGTTGGAATATAAATGGTTTCTATAGGATTCTTTCGATATTTCCACTCCTCGAGCACATAAAGAACTACGAAATTTTTGCTCTACTTGAAACATGGTGCCTGAACAGGACTAACATAACACTAAAAGATTATCAAATTATCGAATTACCTGCCACCAAAGAATCTGGAAGGGGAAGAGGGTCAGGGGGTATAATTGTCGGTTTTAGGGAAGGCGGGAAATATAGAGTAGAGAGTTCTGAAAAGGATGGCACTTGGTTATCTATTTTCTTATCAACAAACACAAGAGCCCCCCAACATGTTATCTGTTTAATATTTGTATACCTTCCTCCAAACCAAATACAGCTGCATAACTTAGATAAGCTGTTTACATACATTCAAAAGCAATTAGCAGATGGAAAAGAAATTATTTTACTTGGAGATTTAAACATCAGAACTGGGAAGTTGGGAGGACTACACAATCCACTTAATTTCCAGCTCCCCCTAACATCGGAAAGAAGGGCTAAAGATCATATAATATCATCTCTGTCTAATAAACTTCTTGATTTCCTGGAAGATAATTCTTTGACAATAGTTAATGGAAGATCTAGAGGTGATAAAGATGGAGATTTTACATACATATCCGAAAGAGGCTCTTCAACTATTGACTATTGCATACTCTCACAGGGTTCACTACAAATTTTACTGGACTTCAAAGTCGATGACCAACTGTACTCAGACCACCATCCTTTGGTTTTAACGATAAAAGGCCAAAACTTCAATGAGAAAAAAACCAAACGGGAAGATTATAATATTACGAGATATAGATGGTCAGCCGATGGACTCGCAATGTTTAAAATGAAACTGGAAGAATTGCGGGAAAAAAACATACCAGCCTCCGATGACCTTGTATACACTTTCAATCAGCGAATTTTGGAAGCAATGTCATCTGCAAAAATAACCTACTCAATTAAGGGCGGCCCCAGGAAATCTAAGCCGTGGTTCGATAAGGACTGCTATGATATGAAAAAACTGGCAAAAGAAAGTCTGAAGAAATATCGTAAAACAAATAGATTGGAAGACAGAGAATGTTATGCTTCTTCCAGAAAGAAATATCTCGCTTTATTGGATCTAAAAAGGAAAGGCTTTGATAATGAAAAACAGGAAATACTCAGAAATGCTAAAGACTCAAAGACCTTCTGGAAAACTATTGCGCTCTACAAAAGCACATCTATAATCCAAGGAGAAATATCTATACAGGACTGGCTGAACTTTTACCGCGAACTAATGACTACAGAGAAAAATTTGAGAATTTGTAATTTACATAATGTGATTTCTCAGAACGATCCTATATTGGACTCAGAGATAACCAATGCAGACATATACAAGGAGATAGCTGGTTTGAGGAGTAACAAGGCATGCGGGCCCGATGGCATCCCCAATGAAGTATTAAAAACACTCCCTGATTCGTACATACTGCTGTTGAAACAACTCTACAATAGTGTTATGACGACTGGAAAATACCCAGCAATTTGGACTAATTCCACTATACACCCTATCTTTAAAAATGGTTATAAGAACAGCCCCTCCAACTACCGAGGTATTGCACTGATTAGCAATGTATCAAAGCTTTTCACATCAATCCTAAGATCACGACTGGAGGAATGGGTCGAAGGAAGAAGGGTTATACCCGAAAACCAAGCGGGATTTAGAAAAGAAAGATCATGTATTGACCACATATTTACACTAACTACTTTAATCCAACTATCATTAAGAAAAAAGAGGGGAAAACTATATGTCTTTTTTGTCGATCTAAGGAAGGCATTTGATACTGTACCCCACTCACTACTTTGGAAAAAACTTTACAACCTAGGCATAAGTTACCAATTCATAAGTACGATCAAAAGTTACTACGAACAAGCAACTATAGCTATCAGATGGAAGGGATCATTTACGGAAAGTATTAAGATAAACTCGGGAGTCCTCCAGGGAGAACCACTTTCCCCACTGCTATTTATATTATTTATCACGGACTTAATCGAAATTTATAATAACTCAGACCTGCCGAGTGTAAATTTGCCAGAATTTGGAGATATCCATTTATTGCTGTACGCCGACGACATAGCAATTATAGGTGAGTCCAGGATAAACCTCCAAAAGAAGATCAAAATACTGAAAGAATATCTCGATGAGAACTTAATGACACTAAATGAGTCCAAGTCAAAGATTATGGTGTTCCGTAATGGAGGTAAACCCTCAAATAAGGATAGATGGTTCTGGAATGATAAACCCATAGCAATAACTTCAAGATATACATACTTGGGATTCCCTCTGACACCAACAATAACAACTACTCACCCGGCAAATTACTTTAAAGGAAAAGCACTTACAGCAATTAACGCCACACACCCAATATTAATAAAATCAAAAGCAAAGTCAATAAATTTATCAATCAAACTCTTTGATACAATAGTGAGAGCTGTCCTGATGTATGCCGCTCCATTATGGGCAACAGAGCATAAAGACTTACTGGACAATATACAAGACATATTTATCCGTAGGTTCCTGAATCTGCCCAGATACACTCCAGGTTACCTAATCAGATTAGAAACCGGTCGTATCTCATTGAGTGTAACAGCCTTAAAATTAACCCTGAAGTATTGGCTGCGGGTGTTGAATATGAGCAGTGACAGATTGCCACGTATATGTTTTAATAGAACACGCGAACTCTCTAATGCTTCGGGCACACCCATCGGTTTCATTAAAAAGCTCACTAATCTGCTTAACGATAATGGATCCCCTGCACTTGTTTCCTGTGATGACCCTGAAACGCTGAGGAGCGCGATTACAGGGCTCTTAAAAACAGCGGCAGACCAATCTATACAAAACGACCTTACAAGAATGGATAAATCTAAGCTATACTCTCACTACAAAGACATTCACATATCTTTCATGACGGAGGGATACCTTTTAGGGGATTTTCCTTTCCCGGTTGTAAGACTACTCGCACAAGTTAGAATACTTTCAAGTTTTTTTAGAGAAAACCACACCAAGATGCTCTGCGGTGAGGACCCGACTTGTACCTTCTGTAATTCAAAACTACAAAATGAAATCACTCATTATATTTTTGATTGCTCTGCTCTGAAAGAAGAAAGAAGAACCCTTATGCTCAAAACTGGGCAACTCTGTGCTTCACTTCCATCAATAATTGACAATATGACCCAGAATAAATATATTGCTACGGCGTTTTATGGTTTCCACAAGTCCATATCTCAGAAGAAGGCCAAGTGATACTCACTCCTCACTTTCTTACTGCTACTCTTTTTGTGTTGATTTCTTGCTTCCCTCTTTCTTATTATTATATATATATTTTTTCCTTTTCTTGTTTTTTTTTTTTTTTCTCTTTCTCTTTTTACTCTGTATATATCGCTATTTCCGTTGTCTCACTGCTTTGTTCTTATGCATACCTCTGGTGAATCCTGTATAGGGTCAGTGACCCTAAATAAAGGCTTTTTTGTTGTTGTTGTTGTTGTTGTGACCACACTTCTATCTTTGGATCTAGAAAACTTGTGGAAATTAGATGCAATTGGAGTCTCTGACGCGGAGGTTGAGAAGAAGACTCAGTCATTACAAGCTGAAATGGAGGAACATTTCGCCCACACCACGACGCGAGATATCGAGGGGCGCTATGAGGTAGCTCTACCCTGGGTGCATGACAAGGAAAGGATTCCTTCGAATAGAGACCTAGCCGAAAACCAACTAAGTTCTGTAAGAAGAAAACTTGAAGAAGTTGGAGACATGAAAGAGTATGGACAAATCTTTGAAGAATGGATGAATCAGGGGATAATCGAGTATGCCAGAGAGGATAAACTAGATGGTGTATACTACCTGCCACATCGACCAGTGTATAAAAGGAACGGTCAAACTTCTAGAATACGGCCAGTATTTAATGCGTCGGCCCGGAAGAGAGATAAACTTTCCTTGAATGACTGTCTGGATAAGGGACCCAATTTGATAGAAATTATACCAAGACTTTTAAATAAATTCTGGAAATATGAAGTAGGTGTCTCTTCCGATATTGAGAAAGCATTTTTAGAAATTGGAATAAAGGAAGAAGACCGAGATGCTGCAGTTCTCGAAATAGCAGGAGTTGATCTAACTGGGCATTTTATCTTAAAGAATAAGAAGAAAGCATGGATTGTCATCTTCACATGCGCAGTGTATAGAGGAGTTCATCTGGAACTTGTGACATCTTTGTCTATGGAAGCCTTCCTCCAAGCTTTCCGCCGATTTATTGCTCGAAGAGGCCGCCCATTCATTGTGCATTGCATTCGGATAATAACGGGACTAATTTCCGAGGCATGACTAATACGTTAAAGAAGATTGATTTTTCGAGATTAAAATGTGATCCCACATTGAAAAACATCACCTGGAAATTCATACCGCCTGATGCTCCTTGGTGGGGTGGATGGTGGGAGCGTTTGATTGGAATGATGAAACAATTGCTCTTTAGGATTCTCGGTCAAACCTCCTTGGGATATGAAGAACTGTCCACGGTAATGTGTGACGTCGAAAGCTTGATGAACACACGCCCTCTGACCTACCTAACGGAAGAAAGTGAGGATCTCGCTCCATTGACACCTTCGTTGTTCTTACATTAGGTCAGAGAGGTTGGCGCTCCAGACCTGGACTTGATTGATAACCAGACCCTCTCCCGCAAATATCAATATATCAAACGTGTACGAGAAGATCTTAGAGAACGATTTCGTATAGAATATTTTGGATTCCTGAGACAAGAAACGAGACGCCTGAAGACTACTATACCATTCAAGGTGGGAGACATGGTGCTCATTGGACAAGAGAGTTTAAAGAGACTACACTGGCCGTTAGCCAGAATAATCCAACTCTATCCAGGAAAAGATGGACTTGTGAGGGTTGCGAAAGTGAAAACTTCATCAGGTGATAAAATACGACCTATTCAAAAACTCTACAATTTAGAGATAACGCCCGAGATAAGATGTCGATACCCTCTAACGGAGCGATCTCCCACACAAGAAGTTCGATTGACAACTGAAGAGGACCCTTTGACTTCACAACAAGAACAACATCACATTGAAACCCGAATGTTGTGTCAAGTTATGGACGGCCCATCAAGAGAGCCAACCGATTGGATCTACTGAACTTTTCCTTTCCATGTTTGAGTCGTCAAGGCGCCAACTCAAAGGTGGGAGAAATGTTGGAAAAGAAGGAGTCCGAAGCAGCCAATAGGAGGCCGACGGAAGCAGCGGCTACGGGATGCAGCGGCAAAAATGAGAAAAACAATAACAGAAGAACTTGTAAACAACTTTCGAACACTAGAATTTGCCCTGGTCTCCGATTCTTTTAGTGTAAACATTTAAATATATAATTAATTAAATAATACTTTACTTATTTTCTTAAATTGTAATAAATATAATTTTCCCTCCTGTTTTCGTCGTATATTTTAAAAGTGTTATAAACAGCGACGCCTTAATTTTGAACCTTCAACCCCGCCGACCAAGAATAGAGGTGAGTGACTACCTCTATAGAATTTAGATCGTCGTCACAACACAGAGTGGTGGTGAAATCGCAATACTCTCTATGAAATAAAAAATCACAACACCCATATTTATTCTTGAAAATTAGGCAATATTTTAGCATTACCCTTATAACATAATATTCTTTTTTTTTTAATTTTACATATAATAGGCACGCTTTTAAAACACTTTAAAACATTTTTCCTAAATCTTGTGTAAACTTTAAATAAATTTCTTACCCTAAAAAAATATATTTCGTTGAATCTATTTAATCTGTGGCGTTTGTTTATATTTTCGATCCCACATGTTTATTAGGTTACTCCATGGTCAAGATAGTCTTTTGATATATTTTCATCTGTCAAAATAATGGCAAATTTAGAAATTTACGAAAACGGAGATGTAGCAAGAAATGAAGATGAATATATATCGTTTGTTAGCATTCATAGATTACAATTAGAAACTTCAGGTGTACCTGAACATTACTGGAAGACACTTTATCAGAAGTTGACAACCATGGTAATTCTTTTTTAATCAAATTCTTTCGAAAAACTGTTAGTTTATACATTTATTTGCCAATTAAGTGTTTCATGCCTACGAGTTAATCAGAAATGAACATTTTTGATAGAGTTGAGGGTATAGAGGAATAAAAACAACTAGATACTTTAATCTACCTTCCATATTTGTAAAAAAAAAAAAAAAAAAACATTTACAAATTTCGAGAGATCTTTGATTTAGAAAACACAGATTTTCTAGCCCTATAACCAGAATCTAACTAGAGCCTAATCTACCCTAACTGAAATTAACCTATCCTAACCAAAACTAAACTAACCATAAAATGCCTAACTTTGATGGTTAGGGTTAGAAAATCAGCACCCCTATCTAAACAAAGAGAGATTCTACTAAAAGTATTTTCTATTGAAAAGCGATTTAAAATGATTATATAAATCAATAATTTGTAAATTTAGAAACACAAGAAATCAAACGATTAAAGCACTGATATTACTTTTCAAATAAAACAAACTTCTACTGTCCTTTCTGTGATGAAAAATATTGGGAGGGCTTGGTTCATCAGTGGGGAA
The DNA here is from genome assembly GCA_030710605.1 of Cordylochernes scorpioides. Taxonomy (NCBI): domain Eukaryota; kingdom Metazoa; phylum Arthropoda; class Arachnida; order Pseudoscorpiones; family Chernetidae; genus Cordylochernes; species Cordylochernes scorpioides. The sequence goes on along the minus strand of CP092870.1, from coordinate 44,333,923 downwards.
CCCTCCCAGCAGTTTCACCAATTCTCAATCTACCAGACCGCTTCTTTAGAGCTCTAATACTGTATTGGATCATTCTGTTTATATATGTTACACTGAAGGGTGGAATCTTAGAAATGGTATTTAACTCTTAACTGGACGGGTGGATTTTTCTTACGTAACTGGACGGGTTGGGTAGATTCAACCCACCTATGTAACTTTATGAAATAAGAGCTAAATAATGATTGAAATCAATATTTAAAAAATTATTTAATAAATATATAGTTAATATACAGATTTTGACTTTTAAAAATTCTGAATATAATCTTTTTACAGTTTTAAAAAATTATAATGAAATGTTATTGCAAACGCTTAGTTGACATACAGAGCAAAGGGTTTTTATTTTTTACTGCGTTTTTTGATGGACATTTGTAGCACCATTTTGGAATATCAGATTGTTGTGGCATCGTAGATTCCCTTGATGTACTTGAACCATCATTTTTCTTGAATTGTCGTCTGTAATTCCCGTGGGAGATAATTGAGATTACGTGTGGCCAGGTGTTCATCAGTCATTGCTCTCCCAAGATCAACAATAAAATGACTCCTTTCTTTTTTACCTTTTTTATCAATCTGATTACCCATTTTCTTTTTTTTCTTTTTTTGGAACATAGGACACTAAAGTGGTTGTTCCAGAGAAACTAAAAATAGAGGTTCCTGATTCTCTATTAGGGTGCGGTTGAAATTGTGGTGAATCTAAGGTTTGTTCTTTCTCATCGTTCCTAAATATGTAAGACCATGTTCTTTCAACTTATCAACTAATTTTACTAAAGTGAATCAATTGTCTGCTGGAATATTTCTTCCAAAGTGTAGTCGACTAATCTCTAAAACATATATATTTTGGGTTGGCAGGGATAGTTCTCTCTGTTGACTTGATTGATTATTCTACTTATCCAAAGAAAGAAGTGTTATTTTATAAAAAGGAAGCTAAAAATAGCGGAAGATAGAGACTCAAGTATGAGCCACGAGCTAACACTGACACGAAAAATTCTCACGCTTCTGGACGGGCTGGGCGGAATCCGCCCACACATGCAAATTTAACCCCCCTCCCAAAACTGAAATTTATAAACGATGGATGGAAAATGTTTGTATCACTGTAAAATTAGAATACATGAAAGCTGGTAGCTCTAGGTAAATTAAATATATATTAAATCTATGCATATTTCCTATATTAAATTTATGCATGGGCAGAATCTACCCAACCCGTCCAGTTAAGGGTTAAGTAAACTATGGATATAAGCTTTTAGGACAGTCGAATTATATATATAAGATCCTCAAACTTGATATGGAATAGGGTGTAGGGGTGCAGCTTTCGTTGTAGAGTCAAAGTGTCCTTTAGAGAGAGGTGTCCTCTTACTGGAGAGTCACTAAATACAGTAGAACAACCTCTGTAAAGGACAACACCTAGTTACAGAGCCAAAGTGTCCTTTAGAGAGAGTTGTCCTCTTACTGGAGAGTCACTAAATACAGTAGAACAACCTCTGTAAAGGACAACACCTAGTTACAGAGCCAAAGTGTCCTTTAGAGAGAGGTGTCCTCTTACTGGAGAGTCACTAAATACAGTAGAACAACCTCTGTAAAGGACAACACCTAGTTACAGAGCCAAAGTGTCCTTTAGGGAGAGATGTCCTCTTACTGGAAAGTTGCTAAATACTGTAGAACTACCTCTCTATAAAGGACAACACCTAGTTACAGAGCCAAAGTGTCCTTTAGGGAGAGGTGTCCTCTTACTGGAGAGTTGCTAAATACAGTAGAACTTCCTCTCTGTAAAGGATAACACATAGTTACAGAACCAAAGTGTACTTTCGGGAGAGATGTCCTCTTACTGGAGAGTTGCTAAATACAGTAGAACTACCTCTCTATAAAGGACAACACCTAGTTACAGAGCCAAAGTGTCCTTTAGGGAGAGGTGTCCTCTTACTGGAGAGTTGCTAAATACAGTAGAACTTCCTCTCTGTAAAGGATAACACATAGTTACAGAACCAAAGTGTACTTTAGGGAGAGATGTCCTCTTACTGGAGAGTTGCTAAATACAGTAGAACTACCTCTCTATAAAGGACAACACCTAGTTACAGAGCCAAAGTGTCCTTTAGGGAGAGGTGTCCTCTTACTGGAGAGTTGCTAAATACAGTAGAACTTCCTCTCTGTAAAGGACAACACCTAGTTACAGAGCCAAAGTGTCCTTTAGAGAGAGGTGTCCTCTTACTGGAGAGTCACTAAATACAGTAGAACAACCTCTAAAGGACAACACCTAGTTACAGAGCCAAAGTGTCCTTTAGGGAGAGATGTCCTCTTACTGGAGAGTCACTAAATACAGTAGAACAACCTCTGTAAAGGACAACACCTAGTTACAGAGCCAAAGTGTCCTTTAGAGAGAGGTGTCCTCTTACTGGAGAGTCACTAAATACAGTAGAACAACCTCTGTAAAGGACAACACCTAGTTACAGAGCCAAAGTGTCCTTTAGGGAGAGATGTCCTCTTACTGGAAAGTTGCTAAATACTGTAGAACTACCTCTCTGTAAAGTACAACACTTAGTTACAGAGCCAAAGTGTCCTTTAGGGAGAGATGTCCTCTTACTGGAGAGTTGCTAAATACAGTAGAACTACCTCTCTATAAAGGACAACACCTAGTTACAGAGCCAAAGTGTCCTTTAGGGAGAGATGTCCTCTTACTGGAGAGTTGCTAAATACAGTAGAACTTCCTCTCTGTAAAGGATAACACATAGTTACAGAACCAAAGTGTACTTTAGGGAGAGATGTCCTCTTACTGGAGAGTTGCTAAATACAGTAGAACTTCCTCTCTGTAAAGGATAACACATAGTTACAGAGCCAAAGTGTCCTTTGTAGAGAGGTGTCCTATAGCGGGAGTGTCCTCTCATGGAGGTTGTTCTACTGTATTGGTGATGGACACTGTCCTTTGTAGAGAGGTGTCCTCTAGCGGGAGTGTCCTCTCATGGAGGTTGTTCTACTGTATTGGTGATGTAAACTGTCCTTTGTAGAGAGGTGTCCTCTAGCGGTAGTGTCCTCTCATGGAGGTTGTTCTACTGTATTGGTGATGTAAACTGTCCTTTGTAGAGAGGTGTCCTCTAGCGGGAGTGTCCTCTCATGGAGGTTGTTCTACTGTATTGGTGATGGAAACTGTCCTTTGTATAGAGGTGTCCTCTAGTGGGAATGTCCTCTCATGGAGGTTGTTCTACTGTATTGGTGATGTAAACTGTCCTTTGTAGAGAGGTGTCCTCTAGCGGGAGTGTCCTCTCATGGAGGTTGTTCTACTCAATACTAATCTTCTTTCTTATCTCCACTCAATCATATCTGGGTATCAAGCTTGTAGAACTTGAGATTTGGGTGAAGTAGAATGTCATTAAGACTGGGAGCACTACTCAGGCCATTGACTTAGCTCCAATATGACATGAGGACAGACACCATGTACAGCCCCTCCTAACTCCAGTTAATTTTCAAAATAATAATACCAGTCTATAATAGTTTATAATTTACCTAACAGATAGTGTGCTAATGTATTATAATAAACTATTATATTAAAGTTGAAACCTCTATTTTGTGAAAAATAAAATCAATTTGGTCAACTCTGTATGTTTTAGGAGTTTGACGCTGGCAAAGTGTTCTCCATGTTGTATGTAAGTACTTACTTCACGGGTTTTCTTTATTGTTATTATCCATTGCTACTCCCTGTGGTTGGAAGATGTACCTTTGTCTTCCTTTAATTTACACTCGTAGACAAACCCTTTCAGAATTATTGTCTCAATCCCGATATACATGCTAAAAGGTACAACTTCCTTAAGTGTTGTCCATGAGTGTATATTGATTATCTCGTGTGTCTTCAATAAAGGTCACTGTAATATCTTTCAGAGTTATTGTCTCAATCCCGATATACATGCTAAAAGGTACAACTTCCTTAAGTTTTGTCCATGAGTGTATATTGGTTATCTCGTGTGTCTTCAATAAAGGTCACTGTAATATCTTTCAGAGTTATTGTCTCAATCTCGACATACATGCTAAAAGATACAACTTCCTTAAGTGTTGTCCATGAGTGTATATTGGTTTTCTCTTGTGTCTTCAATAAAGGTCACTGTAATATCTTTCAGAGTTATTGTCTCAATCCCGATATACATGCTAAAAGGTACAATGTAAGTAGTGTCCATGAGTGTATAAGACTCCATTGGTGTCCAGGTGGAATATGATGACGGAGAAGAAGAGACTGAAGAATCCCGTTGGAAGGTGGTCGTCTCAGCTGATGACGGCGTTGACCCACAAGAGCCATCACAGTAATTAATCTTCAATCCTAGAAAAGACATTTTTAATGAAGGGGAGTCGGTGGAAGGATGGTCTAAACCATTGGTTTTCAACCACTACAACCCAGGTTCGATTTCCGCATTAGGCACTTTTTAATGTTTAAAAAAAAAATGCTCCAATGGCCCCTGATTATTGTAAAAGTCCAACCCCACCAGAGAGTACACACAACCAAACGGGGGCTAAGGCACATTTGTGACGTGTGGTGTACTTACAGTAAAAGCAGTCGCTAACTACCCACCAGGATTATCATGGCCTGTACCATGTGTAGACATGTGGTGTACTTACAGTAAAAGCAGTCACTAACTACCCACCATGATTATCAAGGCCTGTACCATGTGTAGACATGTGGTGCACTTACAGTAAAAGCAGTCGCTAACTACCCATCATGATTATCATGGCCTGTACCACATGTTCTAGGGATAAAAAAAGCTCTTTTCCATGATTTGCATTTCTTATTCTATAGAGAATTATGGAGATATCCTTGTCTTAGTCCTCTTTTACCCTTCATTACATATTTACGGGGAGCACAAACATCACACAATTAGATTTGCATGTCATCGTACAGAGCTGAGTAATGTCTTTCTACCTGCCTGGTATTACACACAGAAACAACTGCTTGTTGTTTGTCTTGGTCTTATGTTAGAAATGACATAGAAAGCTGGTCTCAGTTTATTTTGTTGTTGTTGTTTCTTATCCCCTTGTGTAAAGATTACACCAATTCCATGAGTCCATGCTCCTCCAGCTGTTTATAGACAGTGTTGTTGTTTCTTATCCCCTTGTGTATAGATTACACCAATTCCATGAGTCCATGCTCCTCCAGCTGTTTATAGACAGTGTTGTTGTTGTTTCTTATCCCCTTGTGTAAAGATTACACCAATTCCATGAGTCCATGCTCCTCCAGCTGTTTATAGACAGTGTTGTTGTTGTTTCTCATCCCCTTGTGTAAAGATTACACCAATTCCATGAGTCCATGCTCCTCCAGCTGTTTATAGACAGTGTTGTTGTTGTTTCTCATCCCCTTGTGTAAAGATTACACCAATTCCATGAGTCCATGCTCCTCCAGCTGTTTATAGACAGTGTTGTTGTTGTTTCTCATCCCCTTGTGTAAAGATTACACCAATTCCATGAGTCCATGCTCCTCCAGCTGTTTATAGACAGTGTTGTTGTTGTTTCTTATCCCCTTGTGTAAGGATTACACCAATTCCATGAGTCCATGCTCCTCCAGCTGTTTATAGACAGTGTTGTTGTTGTTTCTTATCCCCTTGTGTAAAGATTACACCAATTCCATGAGTCCATGCTCCTCCAGCTGTTTATAGACAGTGTTGTTGTTTCTTATCCCCTTGTGTAAAGATTACACCAATTCCATGAGTCCATGCTCCTCCAGCTGTTTATAGACAGTGTTGTTGTTGTTTCTTATCCCCTTGTGTAAAGATTACACCAATTCCATGAGTCCATGCTCCTCCAGCTGTTTATAGACAGTGTTGTTGTTGTTTCTTATCCCTTTTTGTAAAGATTACACCAATTCCATGTATCCATGCTCCTCCAGCTGTTTATAGACAGTGTTGTTGTTGGTTCTTATCCCCTTGTGTAAAGATTACACCAATTCCATGAGTCCATGCTCCTCCAGCTGTTTATAGACAGTGTTGTCGTTGTTTCTTATCCCCTTGTGTAAAGATTACACCAATTCCATGAGTCCATGCTCCTCCAGCTGTTTATAGACAGTGTTGTTGTTGTTTCTTATCCCCTTGTGTAAGGATTACACCAATTCCATGAGTCCATTCTCCTCCAGCTGTTTATAGACAGTGTTGTTGTTGTTGTTTCTTATCTCCTTGTGTAAAGATTACACCAATTCCATGAGTCCATGCTCCTCCAGCTGTTTATAGACAGTGTTGTTGTTGTTTCTTATCCCCTTGTGTAAAGATTACACCAATTCCATGAATCCATGCTCCTCCAGCTGTTTATAGACAGTGTTGTTGTTGTTTCTTATCCCTTGTGTAAAGATTACACCAATTCCATGAGTCCATGCTCCTCCAGCTGTTTATAGACAGTGTTGTTGTTGTTTCTTATCTCCTTGTGTAAAGATTACACCAATTCCATGAATCCATGCTCCTCCAGCTGTTTATAGACAGTGTTGTTGTTGTTTCTTATCCCTTGTGTAAAGATTACACCAATTCCATGAGTCCATGCTCCTCCAGCTGTTTATAGACAGTGTTGTTGTTGTTTCTTATCCCCTTGTGTAAAGATTACACCAATTCCATGAATCCATGCTCCTCCAGCTGTTTATAGACAGTGTTGTTGTTGTTTCTTATCCCCTTGTGTAAAGATTACACCAATTCCATGAGTCCATGCTCCTCCAGCTGTTTATAGACAGTGTTGTTGTTGTTTTTTATCCCCTTGTGTAATGATTACACAAATTCCATGAGTCCATGCTCCTCCAGCTGTTTATAGACAGTGTTGTTGTTGTTTCTTATCCCCTTGTGTATAGATTACACCAATTCCATGAGTCCATGCTCCTCCAGCTGTTTATAGACTGTTGTTGTTTCTTATCCCCTTGTGTAAAGATTACACCAATTCCATGAATCCATGCTCCTCCAGCTGTTTATAGACAGTGTTGTTGTTGTTTCTTATCTCCTTGTGTAAAGATTACACCAATTCCATGAGTCCATGCTCCTCCAGCTGTTTAAAGACAGTGTTGTTGTTTCTTATCCCCTTGTGTAAAGATTACACCAATTCCATGAATCCATGCTCCTCCAGCTGTTTATAGACAGTGTTGTTGTTGTTTCTTATCCCTTGTGTAAAGATTACACCAATTCCATGAGTCCATGCTCCTCCAGCTGTTTATAGACAGTGTTGTTGTTGTTTCTTATCCCCTTGTGTAAAGATTACACCAATTCCATGCGTCCATGCTCCTCCAGCTGTTTATAGACAGTGTTGTTGTTGTTTCTTATCCCCTTGTGTATAGATTACACCAATTCCATGAGTCCATGCTCCTCCAGCTGTTTATAGACAGTGTTGTTGTTGTTTCTTATCCCCTTGTGTATAGATTACACCAATTCCATGAGTCCATGCTCCTCCAGCTGTTTATAGACAGTGTTGTTGTTGTTTCTTATCCCCTTGTGTAAAGATTACACCAATTCCATGAGTCCATGCTCCTCCAGCTGTTTATAGACAGTGTTGTTGTTGTTTCTTATCCCCTTGTGTAATGATTACACAAATTCCATGAGTCCATGCTCCTCCAGCTGTTTATAGACAGTGTTGTTGTTGTTTCTTATCCCCTTGTGTATAGATTACACAAATTCCAAGAGTTATGCTCCTCCAGCTGTTTATAGAAAGTGTTGTTTCTTATCCCCTGGTGTAAAATTTACACCAATTCCATGAGTTCATGCTCCTCCAGCTGTTTATAGACAGTGTTGTTGTTGTTTCTTCTCCCCTTGTGTAAAGATTACACAAATTCCATGAGTCCTTGCTCCTCCAGCTGTTTATTGACAGTGTTGTTGTTGTTTCTTATCCCCTTGTGTAAAGATTACACAAATTCCATGAGTCCTTGCTCCTCCAGCTGTTTATTGACAGTGTTGTTGTTGTTTCTTATCCCCTTGTGTAAAGATTACACAAATTCCATGAGTCCTTGCTCCTCCAGCTGTTTACTGACAGTGTTGTTGTTGTTTCTTATTCCCTTGTGTAAAGATTACACCAATTCCATGAGTCCATGCTCCTCCAGCTGTTTATAGACAGTGTTGTTGTTGTTGTTTCTTATCCCCTTGTGTAAAGTTTACACTAATTCCATGAGTCCTTGTTCCTCCAGCTGTTTACTGACAGTGTTGTTGTTGTTTCTTATTCCCTTGTGTAAAGATTACACCAATTCCATGAGTCCATGCTCCTCCAGCTGTTTATAGAAAGTGTTTTTGTTGTTTCTTATCCCCTTGTGTAAAGATTACACCAATTCCATGAGTCCATGCTCCTCCAGCTGTTTATAGACAGTGTTGTTGTTGTTTCTTATCCCCTTGTGTAAAGATTACACCAATTCCATGAGTCCATGCTCCTCCAGCTGTTTACTGACAGTGTTGTTGTTGTTTCTTATCCCCTTGTGTAAAGATTACATGAATGAGTTCATGATCTCATAGAATGGGGCATAGGAGTACAGCTTTCATTAATCATGACACCATGGCACACTATGGTGAAAGTCTGACTGTAATTTGAGGCCTAACATGGAAGCTGCCAACATGAGTACAGTATCCCTGGACTGAGGTCTATCAACAGTTGAACTCTGGATGTTTAAAGAGGTTTCTCTCCTCTTTTTAACAATGCTGCTGTTGTACTGCTTATTGATCAGAGTTATTCTGCTTTTTCATTAATATAACTTTAGTATTAAATTTTTTTGATTTGCTTATATCCCTAGTACACGTAGTACATGTCATGATAATCATGGTGGGTAGAAGTTGGCGACTGCTTTTACTGTAAGTACACTACATGTCTACATATGTGAAAAGCAGTTAGACTTTGCAATTACAAATGTGCCAGAGCCCTGTTTGGTTACTTGCACTCGCTGGTGGAGTTGGACTTTTGCAAGAATCGGGGGCCATAGGAGCATTTTCTTTTTAATCAGAAAAAAGTGCCCAATACAGGATTCAATCCCAGTTCATTGCGGTTGAAAACCAACGGTTTAGACCAGAGGTCGTCAAACTGCAGCTCACAAGCCACATGTGGCTCTTTGGATGTGAAGCTCTTTATATAGTTCCATATGTAAATATTATTTATACTGTTTATTGTTGGCAAGAAAACATTTTGTTGTTCTTTAAAAACTTTGAAAGTTCATAATACAAGAAGACCTAATCCAAATAATTTAATAGTGTGTGACCTTTTGGTAACAGCATTGTTACCATCATTAGACCAAAGAATAAAAATCATTTGACTGATGATGGTGACAATGCTGTAACCGAAACGTCACACACTATTAAATTATTTGGATTAGGTCTTCTTGTATTATAATTTATAACCAAATTGTGCTTTATCAACTTTGAAAGTTTGTAAATTTTGGGTTTCTCTCTCTCTCTCTCTCTTTTGACTCAAAAGTTGGTTTAATCCTGGTTTAAACCATCCTTCTACTTACCCTCTATATGTATTGAATCTTCTTCTTTCTTATCTCCACCCAATCATATTAAGGTATCAAATTGTGACCCTTGATGGTGTCTGTTTGACAACCATCATGTTGTTGTTTCTTATCCCCTTGTGTAAAGATTACACGAATTCCATGAGTTCATGCTCCTCGAGCTGTTTTATGATGAGCAGCGGCCTCTCCCAAAGGTCCTGTTTAGTGCATCTAATGCAAGCCAAAATGTGTTCTGGAGCTGCAGGTACCAAACTACATTTTGGGCAAGTGGGGTAGATTTTGTTGTTATTTTCTATCTTCAATGGCTTGAGATGGCCTGTTCTAAATCTTGTTAGTGTTGTTTGATGCTGTCTATCTCAGAGCTCCACCTGGGTTCACTCCACTGTACCAACTGTGCTTAGGTGGGATCCTCCAGTTCTTGTTTATTTTTGTTTTGGCTATTGTTTCTATTTCTTTAAAAGTAAGTTTATTTTTCTGTGGCAAGGGTTCTTTTGTGCCTTTTTTCGCTAGCACATCAGCAGCTTCATTGCCTTCAATGCCAACATTTGACAACATCATGACTGGGTGAAGTAGAATGTGTCTGCCTTGTCATTAAGACTGGGAGCACTACTCAGTGGCAGGCCGACTCAGTTGCAGTTTTATTTCACCCAGTCATGAAGGTTGTCAAACAGACACCATCAAGGGTCACAACTTGATACCCTAATATGATTGAGTAGAGATAAGAAAGAAGAAGAAGAAGAGGTCTCTATGTGTATCCAGAAATAATGTTGAACTACCCCTACTTTAGATAGGTAGATGGTTAAGAAGAAGTTGTGGGTGATGTCAGAATCTACCTAGTGGACCATGCCTGGACCTTCCATGCCCAGGATGCGGAGTCCATGCTCCACGAGATGCCGGAGTTACTGGACCGTATGGCTTCCTTGATGGATATTCCTCCGTCAGAGAACAGGGAGACCCTCGTCAACCAAGTCCTTCGTTCCATGTGGAAGTGGGTACTTTGTCTTCAGTCTTCTTATATTGTCTTTTATCTCGGAGGTACAATGTGTCTTTGTCATTAAGACTGGGAGCACTACTCAGTAGCAGGCCACTGACTTAGCTCCAATATGAAATGTTACATGAGGAACAGACACCATGTACAGCCAACATGGAGTACATCCTGTATCCCTGGAGTCCTTACAGGGTACTATCAGCATGGCCAGCTGAGCCCAGGTTGTTTAGTGAGCTTGTTACTGCTCCCCATCCTCCTTTTTGATCCAGGCTTGGGATTGTATCGTTTTCAATAGGTACAAGGTAATCCAAATAAATAAATAGTGTGTAACGTTTCAGTAACAGTGTTGTTACCATCTTCAGACACAAGTAATGAATGGTCTGAAGATGGTAACGAGGCTGTTACCGAAACGTCACACACTATTCAATAGGTCTTATTACCTTGTGTTTTTCATTTATATGACTTATCATTTACAATAAGTGTAAAGATGAGAAGGGCAGTCTCTATCTTGATTTCTTGACCACAGTACTAGTGAAGAATGCTTGTCCAATCACAATGCTGTGTGTTCAGGTACAACCAGACCTACAGCTTCGGAGGAATTAATCTAGTGAGTATCATTACAATCTGACAAATACAAGACGACTTAATCTAAATAATTTATTAGTGTGTGACGTTTTGCCATTGTCACCATCATCAGACAAAAGTATTGAATGAGAAATTTTACCACAGCTTGTTTTAAATAGTTACTGTTATCAAGTGTGTAAACAAGATAACAGATAAGAAGAAGATAAGTTTTCTGTGAACATGCTGTGGTAAAATTTCTCATTCAGTATTTTTGTCTGAAGATGGTAACAACGCTGTTACTGAAACATCACACACTATTTAATTTTTTGGATTTGGTGTCTTATTACCTTGTGTTTATGAGTTTCTTTTGTTAATTCTACAATGCAAGCTTACGGTGGGTTGGTGGAAGGCTGGTTAAACCGTTTGGTTTTCGACCACTATGACCCGGGTTCGATTCCCGCATTGGACACTTTTTCTGTTTGAAAAAAAAAATGCTCCAATGGCCCCCGATTCTTGCAAAAGTCCAACCCCACCAGCAAGTGCAAGTAACCAAACAGGGCTCTGGTACATTTGTAAGTGTAAAGTCGAACTAATTTTCACATGTGTAGACATGTAGTGTACTTACAGTAAAAGCAGTCGCTAACTACCCACCATGATTATCATGGCCTGTACCATGTGTACTAGGGTTAAGCAAAAAAAAAAAGAATAAATGAGAAAAAATATCACAAGTTCTTAAATAGTTACTGTTATCAAGTGTTTAAACAAGATAACAAATTCTTTTATTATAATCTATAATCCAAATTATGCTTTACCCATTACAAAATGGCATAATACAAGATAAAGCTACAAGAAAATAAGACAACAAATCCAAATAATAATGTGTAATGTTTGGGTAACAGCATTGTTACCATCATCAGACAATTGAATAAATATTATTTTTCTTTTAGCTATAATCTATAATCCAAATTGTATTTTAAAAATCCAAGATGAAATTGTGAAAAGCGTTTAAAAAACTACACATATTTTTCACACAATGAGTTTCTTTTGATAAGGCACAATTTGGATTATATAATATATGGATAATAAGGAGAAAGCCAGTTAAACATCATTAATACAACACAAGGTAATAAGACACCAAATCAATAAATAGTGTGTGAGTTTCAGCGTTGTTACCATCTTCAGACAAAAGTACTAAATCTGGACCTTGTACTTCTTCTTCTTTCTTATCTCCACTCATTCAAATTAGGGTGTCAAGCTTGTAAAGCTTTACACTTTGACAACCATCATGACTGGGTGAAGTAGAATGCATCTACTACCCACCATGATTATCATGGCCTGTACCACGTGTACTAGGGATAAGCAAAGAGATAATAAAGTTACATTCTTGTGTTCCAGGAAGCAGAGACTACTGTACCAGTTTGGTACATTATGGATGAGTTTGGTTCCCGTATTCAGCACTGGGAACAACCCACCTGCCGGGTTGTTCCGTTCTTGTATCTACCCAGCGGTATGACGTTCTCACTGTTGTTCCCTACAAGAATCCTACAATCCGGCGGTGAGTCTTTTCACTTCTCAAGTCTGGATGGTTTCAAGGTTTTCCCACTATGTACTAAGTGTCAACTTACAACCCCAACCCTTCAATTAAAAAGACATAAAAAAAAAGATAAAAAGATCATGTGTTGAAACCAAAAATAAAAATGGCATATCCTGACCAGGAGCACATGTGCTTTACAGAAGGCAGAGCGCTATCTGGTGGAACAGAAATCCACTAAACATTGATTTAGCCTGTTCCCTGATATATGTTTATTTTCTTGATTTATTAAGAAATTGGGGTGGCCAAATATCAGGGAACAGGTTAAATCAATGTTTAGTTGATTTCTGTTCCACCAGATGGCGCTCTGCCTTCTGTAAAGCACATGTGCTCCTAGTCAGGATATGCCATTTTTATTTTCAAAAATACATATATTGGATCAAAATATCATTTATTTTACCAATATTTCAGTTGGCTGAACGCCAACCTTTAGGTATTATAACATATTAATGTGTGTCAACAACAAACTCAGCGCCACATAACGTCAATAGAATTAAGTTTAAACTTAATTTTTGCATATATTCAATGGGGAGAAAAACCCCATTGAATATAAGCAAAACTATTTTTAAAAACTAAATTCTTTATTTTTCTGCTTATCCCTAGTACACGTGGTACAGGCCATGATAATCATGGTGGGTAGAAAGAAGTAGGCGACTTCTTTTACTATAAGTACACCACATGTCTATACATGTAAAAAGCAGTTCGACTTTGCACTTAAAAACTTAATTCTATTGACGTTATGTGGTGCTGAGTTTGTTGTTGACACACATTAAATATGTTATAATACCTTGATAAAGGTTGGCGTTCAGCCAACTGAAATATTGGTAAAATAAATGATATTTTGATCCAATATATTGTTGTGTGTCAACAGCAACCGACCGGAAATACACGTGACGTTGCAAAATTAATTTAATTTTTTTTTTTTAAATTAAATTTTATTTATTTATTTATTTATCAGAGAAACGACACCACAGAGATAACAGGCACAAGTTGTATTTGACCACAGACCACCGTTTTCGCGGAATGCTTACAAAATACAACGTGCGAGTTATCGTCTGACCTTCGTGCTATTTTTTTTTTTTGTTTTTTTGTTTTTCTTTTTATCCTTGCCGGCGAACGAACGATGTCTTGTACCAGATCTAACCCTCCCAACGGCTATACCGCAGAGAATCGGACCTCAACAACCCTCCAGAACCGGACCACAAGCCCAGCCCTGGAACGGGCCATGGTGACCATAGCCCACCAGGACAATGTACTGCAACCTACCAATAAATTGAGTTTTATATCCCCACTTCAGCCTCATCACATGGTGGAGAGCAGTGTCGGCCCAGCACCTCAAGCCGCAAACATAAATATCGGCTACGGAGAGACGCCGTGTTTCAACCCGGAGGAGGAAGACATCGAGGACTACGTAGATGAATTCAAGACGTGGCTGACGGCGAGCAAGGTACCGAAGGGAGACTGGACAAAGGCCCTAGTACGGCGGCTTCCACTTGACGGCCGCGAATTCATCAAGTGCAGGTTTGACCCTTCAGCCGCACTTGAAGACGTCCTGGAAGCGCTGAAGCTTTGCTACCCAAGGAACGACGGCCGGGCACGTAGCAGGGGTAACGAATTAAAGAAAACGAGACGGCCCCAGTCCACGGAAGATACGGGAAAATACTTGATGAACCTGATTACGGCCCACGCGACGGCAGGTGAGTTTTCGCCGTTTGATTCAAGCAAGGAGGCATTGTGGGCATTGGCTCCAAAAGACTGCCTACTACTGGCAGCCTCGTGGAGTACCACGCGGAACCCAGAAGAGGCCGACTTCCTACAGGCGGCGAAATTCCTCGACGAGGCGAATAAATGGAACAAGGAACGGACGGAGGCAGGTACAACGACGAGTTGGGGAACAACTACGAGGACGGCGGAAGAGTGGGAACAAAAACAAGGACGAAATCCAAGGACCGAAACGCCCATGGAAAAAGCAAGAAGATTTATGCTACCGGACGGGACGCCAAGATGCTTCACTTGTTACCAGACGGGGCACAAACACTGGGATTGCCCGAAAAGGAGGCCACGTGGTAAGTACAATTTTGCCTCTAATCCTGTGGTGGAAGTTTCAAATAGTGTAGAGAGCGTACCACGTGTATTTCCCGAGGTTACTGGTAACACCAATCGCATAATCTTCAGGGTAAAAGGACAACCGGGGGTTAACGAGAAACAGACATTAAATAAGGTACCAATAGAAAAATCCACTTTAGAAATAGGGGGTACAGCAATGGAAAAATTCCGTTGGACAGGTATGACAAATTTCTGTTTAATCACGCATATCAATGAGACACATGTAGGCAAACTGATTTTCGATTCAGGGGCAAATGTTAGCTGCATAGACGAAGGAATAGCCAACGCACTAGGATGTGCTAGAATGCCTTCAAAATTACTTATACGGGGAATAAGTGGGTCAGTAGTCTCGAACACGTGCACATACTTGGAGGTCAACATTGATGGTTTCGACATATGTGGCAGGTTCACCATAATTCCAGGAAACGGGGAAAAGATTATCTTCGGCGTCGATATTCTAACAAACTATCATTGCAAAATTATGTTTAGAGACGAATCGGTAGAATTGTATAGGCCAAAAATAGGCACGGACGACCACGTGGTAGAACTAAACGAAGAACGGGAACTCGAGAGGTTAGGCACAATTACGAACGATCGGAAAAACCCCAAACAAAAGTACTGCATACTAGACGACCTTGAAATTGCACCACGTTGTAAAAGGAGGGTTAAGTTAAAAGGGCCAACAGTAATGGCGGGCATTTTAGAACCCCACCCCGACTGCGTAAGAAGAACGGGGCTACTAATACCATCAGTACACGTTTCCGAAACGGTATCCGAGATATTCATTGATGTCATAAATACTAGGAACGAGCCGGTGCGGTTGGTAGCAAACTCGTGCTTGTTACGATCCGGCGGGGAAATAGCGAATGTTTCTTTCCTAAGTGAACAGGTGGGATACAGTACGACGGCCACGTGCAAATACGAGCCACAGAAGTTCGATATAAACCCGGAGCTATCGGACAGCGAAAAAATCGACGTACTGGACGTATTGTACAGGTATCGGGAACTTTTCTCAGAAGAGTGGAATAAGGCGGCAGATATCGAACCGTACCACATTAAACTTAAAGCGAACACGGAACCAATTCGACAAAAAGCCTATCGCCGCAGTCCTAAGGAACGTGATATTATAGAGGAACAGGTTAAAGAAATGTGTGAAAAAGGAGTTATTAGGAAATCAACATCTCCATGGGCGAGCCCGGTCGTTTTGGTTAAAAAATCAGACGGATCCTATAGATTTTGTGTGGACTATAGAAAAGTTAACAACGTAACCGAAAAATTCTCATATCCATTACCGGATATCACCGACTGCCTGGACCGTTTAGCGGGAATGAAGTATTTCTCTCACACGGATTTTGTTAGCGGTTATTGGCAGTGTCCACTGGACGAAACAAGCAAGCCAATTACAGCGTTCACGACAGGTAACGGGTTGTACGAGTTTCAAGTGTTACCCTTTGGTTTAACCGGGGCACCGGGTCATTTCGAAAGAATCATGGATACACTGTTAGCTGAATTGAAATGGTCCGAGTGTATGGTTTATCTAGATGACGTCATCGTGTACGGAAGAGACATACGTGAACACAACGTGCGGTTAACAAATGTTCTAGAATGTTTCCGCGGGGCAGGCTTATCCCTAAAACCATCAAAATGTAGATTCGCCTACTAAAAGTTACCAATTTTGGGACACGTGGTATCGGAAAACGGCGTAGAACCGGCTACTGATAAGATCGAGGCGGTTAAGGAATTTCCGATTCCGAAAAATGTCAAGCAAGTTCGTTCGTTTCTGGGACTTTGCGGCTATTATCGCCGTTTCATAAAAAACTTTTCAAAGATAAGCAAACCGCTGACGTGTTTAACGGAAAAAGATAAGAAATTCGTGATAGGTCCGGCCGAAATAGAGGCTTTCGAAACCTTAAAAAAAAAATTGACTGAGGAGCCAATTCTAGCACACTTCAACCCAGACGCTAGAATAGAAATACATACGGACGCATCAATCGTGGGATTAGGCGCGGTGCTAATGCAACCGGACAATGACGGGTTTTTGCACCCGATCCACTACTTGTCGAGAACGACATCGAAACACGAGAGTAAATATGGTATCTCAGAACTAGAGTGTTTAGCAATAGTCTGGGCTCTACAAAAGTTACGGCCGTACATTTTCGGGAGAGAATTCAAAGTCGTAACCGACCATAGCGCGTTAACGTGGCTAGCTAACGTACGTGACCCGTGCTCAAGACTTACTAGATGGGGGTTAAAACTCATGGAGCACGACTTTGAAATAGTCCACCGCGCAGGGAGGAAGAACGTTGCACCGGACGCACTCTCACGCAACCCGTTCCACAAAAAAGATACGAACGTCGAAGACAACTTCAACGATTTAACGGCATGCACAGTACGGATCGACGAAAACGGACAAAAGGAAGACACGTTTTGCCGCGATATTACCGGGAAACTACCAGACGCTAAAACACGGGACGAATATAAAAAAATAAACGGGATCCTTTATAAAAAGAACCATGCAACACAAGGTAACCAATGGTTGGTCGTAGCACCAAAGCAAAGCGTATCCGAAATAATGAAAACAGCGCACGATATACCCAAGGCAGGACACATGGGGGTAGCGAAGACGGTCCACCGTATTAAGCAACGGTTCTACTGGAAAGGTCTGGAAGAAGACGTGCGGAAATACGTTCGGTCGTGCAAAGTGTGCCAGGCCTTCAAACCACAGAGGTTCAAACCCGCAGCCCCGCTAGAACCGTTACCACCAGCAACAGACATCTGGGAACGAGTGGGAATAGACCACCAAGGTCCTTTCAAAAAATCGGTAGAAGGCTACGAACACATTCTAACGATCGTAGACCATTTTAGTAAATACGCACTCGCAATTCCGGTAAAAGATACAAAGGCGGAAACCACGTGCAACGCACTCTCAGACAATCTGCTCTACGTTTTTGGTACTCCGAAATGCATAATATCCGATCAAGGCAAATCTTTCGATTCGAGTACTTTTAGAGACTTTACACGGTTGTACGGGATTAAACATATTATGGCTTCCGCGGCACACCCGCAAACAAACGGCTTATGCGAAAAACTCAACGGCATCATAAAAAACGGCATCAGAGTTTATCTCGAGGACGATCACGCCGAATGGCCGAGATTCGTAAAAACGGCGACTTTTGCGTATAACTCGTCCATTCAGTCGTCGACACAGGTGACACCGCATAAGTTGATATTTGGCGTAGAACCGAGGATGTCCCTAGACGTAGGACTACCAACCGTCGACGAGCCAGTAAAAACTTACGACGAATACGTGACCAACCGCATTTTAGAAAACGAGAGATTAAAGAAAATTGCCGACGAAAACTACCGAGACCGGACAATGATGACGAAGTGTCAGTATGACCTTGCGAACCGTGACCGCTTCCGGAAGTTTGAAGTGGGCGACCTGGTACTACTGGAGTCGTCCCGCAGGAAACCAGGGAAAACGGAGAAATTTCTACCGAAATACGTAGGACCGTACGTAATAACGGATAGAATCAAGGAAACGACATATAGGTTACGACCACAGGACGGACGCAACGAAAATAGTAGGCGCCAGAGCACGTTTAGCGCACGTGTCGAGACTTAAGGAATTTTTAGAAAGATAACGGCGACTCGAGGGACCGAGTCTAAGATAAGAGGGGGGGGTGGTGTTGTGTGTCAACAAGCAACCGACCGGAAATACACGTGACGTTGCAAAATTAATTTAATTTTTTTTTTTTAATTAAATTTTATTTATTTATTTATTTATCAGAGAAACGACACCACAGAGATAACAGGCACAAGTTGTATTTGACCACAGACCACCGTTTTCGCGGAATGCTTACAAAATACAACGTGCGAGTTATCGTCTGACCTTTGTGCTATTTTTATTATTATTTTTTTGTTTTTCTTTTTATCCTTGCCGGCGAACGAACGATGTCTTGTACCAGATCTAACCCTCCCAACGGCTATACCGCAGAGAATCGGACCTCAACAACCCTCCAGAACCGGACCACAAGCCCAGCCCTGGAACGGGCCATGGTGACCATAGCCCACCAGGACAATGTACTGCAACCTACCAATAAATTGAGTTTTATATCCCCACTTCAGCCTCATCAATATTACAAGAAAATAAGACCTAATCCAAATAATTTATTAGAGTATGTGACCTTTCGACAACAACATTTTTTTTGCTTATCCCTAGTACATGTGGTACAGGCCATGATAATCATGGTAGTAGCAGCAGGCGACTGCTTTTACTGTAAGTACATCACATGTCTACACATGTGAAAAGCAGTTCGACTTTGCATTTACAAATGTGCCAGAGCCCCATTTGGTTACTTGCACTCGCTGGTGGGGTTGGACTTTTGCAAGAATCGGGGGCCATTGGAGCATTATTTTTTTAAACATAAAAAAGTGTCCAATGTGGGAATCGAATCTGGGTCGTAGCGGTCGAAAACCAACGGTTTAGACCATCCTTCCACCGACCCTCGACAACAACATTGTCACCATGAATGACTCATTTATTCTTTTGTCTGATGATGGTGACAATGTTGTTGCCATCACACACTAATAAATTATTTGGATTAGGTCTTATTTTCTTTTATTATAATCTATAATCCAAATTGTGCTTTATCATGATTCAATATATGTCTTTTTAATTAACCTGTAAGTGGTCGCAATGGGTAAATATTACCCAGTGGGAACTTTAAAAAATTATTTCTATATTAAAAAATTAATATTTTCAAAATATCTTCTCAGTACCTTTCTAAATATATCTAAGGATTATTATAATAAGACTTTAACTTTAATTTTACGACATATTTTCGATTTATCAGTATGTCTGGGTCAAATTTGAGTTCTCGTCATTGGGTAATTTTTCCCCAGCGCGACCTTTTATCGCTTTTGGTTTGCGTAATTATGTTTTGGGTTACACTCCAGCTTGTTATTGTTTGGTTTTGCTGCCAAGAGTGTAATAAAAAATCTATTCTGCCACAATAAAGTAGGATTTATTTTTGTATTTCCTTTTTTTATATTATTTCATATTTAAATGTTTTCAAATGCTGATTTTCTTCGTGATGATAATATATCAAATCCCGATGATGAGGAATCAGAAACTGATGATCAAATAGAAGAGAGGAGTACAGACACTGAACATTAACAGAATAATAGTATAATAAATATCCAAGCTTCAATTACTATATAGGAAGTTACCAAAAAGACTAAATGGAAGAAAGCTCGACCTCTAAAAAATGTTCGAACTTTCGGGGAAAATATTATCACACATCTGCCAGGCGTAGAGGGTGAAGCATAAAATGCCAAATCGATATTAGGTTGTTGGAATCTATTTGTTGATGACAGCTTAGTTAAATACATAATAACTGACATTTACATTGGGAATATTCAGTACTATAGCAGAGAAAGAGATGCTAATTTGACAAGTTCGACGGATTCAAAGGGAAATTAAATTTTAAACAGTATATTCCGAGTAAGCACAATGAATATGGAATTGAAATATTGGATCTTGTGGAATAAAAAATGTTTTATAACTTGGAGGTTTATGTAACAGTCCAAGTGATGTGGGGAACGATTGTGTGAGCCAATCACCAGTCGCAAGGTTACAAATGGTTCACCAGTCAGTTATCTCTTAGCATTAAAACTTTCAAATCATTTTATACAAACAAATTTGTCACTATAAAACGAAATAGAAAGGATTTTTCCATCAGCAGAGGTATAACTGTGCACACTAATATTTTTGGCTTTCTCTAGGTAAAATGAAATTTCTTTCATACAAAGAGCCTAAAGAGAATAAAGTTATTTTGATGCTTTCAACTATGCACCAAGGTGTAAATATAGATGATTCAACAGGATTATAGGAAAAACCAAAAATGATCACGTTTTACAATATGACAAAGGGTGGTGTAGATGTGATTGACGAAATGACAGCGACATATAACTGTGTTAGAAGCCCAAGATGGTCCATGGCTTATTCCCTTCTAAATATTGAAACAAACAATGCCCAGATTATTCACTTTGCTAAAGGCAATGCGCCAGAAGTTAAATCAAGATGTAATTTTCTGAAAGAGGCCCTTAGAGAGAGACACAATTGTCAGGTGGACAAAATCCTCACAATAAGTGGAGGAATACAGCTGGAATTAATAGAAAAAACATAAGCTATTTTAAATTTGAAGAATCTGGTCCATTCCTAACGTCAAAAAATATTTAAAATACATTGATTCAAAAAATGCCAGAAAAAAAAGACAGACAGAAAACTTTTCAATATTGCGGGCATTGGTTTTCACTTTGGTGTAAGGAACACTCCGTAATAATTTTTCAAAAATGCTATAAAGCGAAACAATCTCTAATATCCAATTAGAAAAAGTAATAAACTTTCATTTGAATTTATATTTTATAATATATCATCAACATATAATTGTATTCTTTATAAAAATATGCTAAGAGTGAAATTTTGATATGTTTTAATATCAATTTAATAAAATGAATAAAACATCGTTTTTAAAACTCAGGATCATAGGTATATTTGATAAAAGCCCAAAACATTATGCTATCACAGAATAACAATAAAATATTGAAGAATAGTTGATTTATTTATGTTTTTAAAGAAGGGTAAATTTTACCCACCGCGACCTTTCAAGGTATGGAAGAGGGTGCGACCGCTGCCGGGTTAAAGATTTATTTATGGATTGCTCTATTTTCTAAACATCATTTACTGTATATATCGAATGAAAACACCAAAACGCAAATGTTTCTTTTCACAAATAAATTAAACTTCTACTGTCCTTACTGCGATGAAAAATTTAAATGTATTCCAATGTATATTATTATTTATATTTAAATGTAATTCTACTGTCCTAAAAGCTTATGTCCATAGTTTACTTAAATACCATATCTAAGATTCCACCCTTCAGTGTAACATATATATACAGAATGATCCAATACAGTATTAGAACTCTAAAGAAGCGGTCTGGTGGATTAAAAAAAAAAATTGGTGAAACTGCTGGGAGGGTCCACCACTGATGAACCAAACCCTCCCAATATATTTTTTCATCGCAGTAAGGACAGTAGAAGTTTGATTTATTTGTGAAAGAAACATTCGTGCTTTTAAATTCTTAATTTTATATGTATAGATGGAGGGTTATTGCTTTGTGTTAACTGTATATTAATTATAGGCTTTTAACCAAATTGAAAAATTATGTTGTTGTTGCTGTTTCTTATCCCTTGTGTAAAGATTACACAAATTCCATCAGTCCATGTTCCTCCATCTGTTTATAGACAGTGTTGTTGTTGTTTCTTATCCCTTGTGTAAAGATTACACAAATTCCATGAGTCCTTGCTCCTCCAGCTGTTTATAGACAGTGTTGTTGTTGTTTCTTATCCCCTTGTGTAAAGATTACACCAATTCCATGAATCCATGTTCCTCCAGCTGTTTATAGACAGTGTTGTTGTTGTTTCTTATCCCCTTGTGTAAAGATTACACGAATTCCATGAGTTCATGCTCCTCAAGCTGTTTTATGATAAGCAGTGACCTCTACCAAAGGTCCTGTTTAGTACATCTAATGCAAGCCAAAATGTGTTCTGGAGCTGCAGGTGCCAAGCTACATTCCATGAGAAAAATGATGTTCGAAATATATATGGTGCTCCAAAAGTCCCCAACACTCAGCGCTAGAGCAAGAGTCCGGGTGTGTTCCAGAGGAACTAACCAGGAACTACATAGAGGGACTGGACCTTGGGAATGGACCTGACAGAGAGATCCTAAAGTCTGTGCTCATGCTGCCCTGGCAGGAGGTGGATCTCTCCCGGACTGTGGACTCCAATCAGGTGGAGCCCGATGATGAGTTCATGAGAGTGAGTCTTCCTTCTAGGACTATATTATCTTATATACACTCATGGACAAATCTCTTAAGAGATTTTACATTGCCCTTTATTGAAGACACATGAGATAACCAACTATGAAAAAAATTACATCTGTCTCCTTAAAAAAAAATAGACTACTGGTTGTTGTCGTTGTCATGTCCAATGAAGAGCCTCAGATTGATCATTCCTGAACAAACATTGATGATAAAGACAGATTATACCAGGATATACCAGGGGTCGGAAGAAGGGTGAACTAAGTCGTTGGTTTTCGACCGATACAACCCAAGGATCGAATCCTGCATTGGGCTCTTTTTCTAATTTAAAAAAAATGCTCCAATGGCTGTATATTTTTGCAAAAGTCCAACCCCACCAGCGAGTGCAAGTAACCAAACAGGGTTCTGGCACACTTGTAAGTGCAAAAGTTGGACTGCTTTTCACATGTGTAGACATGTGGTGTACTTACAGTGAAGGCAGTTGCATATTTCTACCCACCATGATTATCATGGCCTGTACCATGTGTAGACATGTGGTGCACTTACAGTAAAAGTAGTCGCCTACTTCTACCCACCATGATTATCATGGCCTGTACCATGTGTAGACTTGTGGTGTACTTACAATAAAAACAGTCATTAACTACCCACCATGATTATCATGGCCTGTACCACGTGTACTAGGGATAATTAAAAAATATATATATCCATATATATATAATAGTCAGTGTTTGTATGTATGTTGCGTTGCAAATTTGCCTTTTCGCTCGCAAGCAGCGCCTCTAGCGGTGAAGATGGGAGATAATATCAGCTGACCCAATGTGCATGTAAAACGTGTTTTAACAGGACATAGAGAAAAATCTGGAAGAGATATTTATCGAATTTTTAGCCAATAAAAAATTAAATTGACAGGTTCTGGGCAAAAATAGTTGTTTTTTTAGACAGAAAATGATGATGACAATATTGCTGTATCATGTTTGATTATCAGATACAAAATTATATCGGGAAAAATTCCACGGGAGACCACGGGTGAAGCCAGTTCATTTTTAGTGTGCAGGAACAAAATTCTAACAGAAAAACATTCATTCGAGCAGAAGACACAAAGCCAGATCATCTCTTTATAAAAATATCGCTTCTCAGACACAAAGTTTGGAGCGGGACGTTTCACAAGAGTGACATTCACGGCGCCAATTTATAATTGTAACGAATAGTATTTGAATAAAAACATTTAATCGGGTAAAACCTGGGCGTTGCCCGGGTCATTCGGCTAGTATTTCATAGATACAAATACTCTGTTAAATCGACCGCCAGAGGTCACACTTCCCCTATAAAAACTCATTGTTGTTGTTTCCTGATGGCCGGCTCAATCCTTTTGTACATTATGTAAATAAGTTTTTCTTTTTTTTTTTATTCTTACGCTGTTACGACTACTAGAGTAGTCAACTTTATTTTTATGTAAATTTGTAACTTAAAAATGAGGAAGAAATATGTAAATTTCTTCTAATGTATAAATTGGTATGTAAATTTCTTTGAATGTATAAATTGACCGTGTTTTTCAATAAAAATGAGTTCTGGATAAGTTTTTGGACGTTTGGTAGTCGTCCTTGAGAGCCTCTTCCTTTGGTGTTGCGGAGCTGGTCAAGTAGCTGGAGTAACACTAGGTTGTCTCTCAAGGTAAAGAGAGACACCAATCTATATTGAGAAGAACACCTCAATATACACCTTAAGCCAGGCAGTATACTTTTATCAAATTATGTTTTTATAAATTCCTTTAGTTCAAATAAAGCAATTACTGATCAAAACTATTTTTATTATTATACTTTCAAGATTTTAACCACGACTGCTTTACCATAGCATAATCCTCAAGATAATCAAAATCAAGCAGAAAATATTTTTTTTTATATAACATACATGTTATATTTAATTTGATTTTTTTTCTGAAAAGGGGGAAAAAAAATTATGAAAAAGGCATCTCATTATCTTTGCGACTGAAAGTTTTTGATGGCTCTTGCCATCTATCGGAATAAATATCAACTATTCTAGTTGATTTTTAATCTTGAAACCATTCTAAAAATAGAACTGTAGTTTTTGAGAATTTATAAGTTGATTTGTTTGTGGCCCATGAGTCACGGGGAACTTGGGGGAACTGTTTTTTTTTCTTTCTTCTTCCAATTCCAGTTTCCACATATTCTTCTGAAGTGTATATTAAATTTTGTTTTTAACCTGTTATTCAAACCATTTCTGGGTTTAAAATTATTTGGAATTATTTTTTAGCCTAGGTTAAACTTGATATAGAACGCTTCTAAAAGGGCATGCTGCCACTGTTTTTTTTTTTTTTAGAACGCCATTCTTTGTTTCCTTTCTTTATTTTGGAAGCCATTTGTATTTTTCTTCTATTTTAAAATTGTCGAATGCAAAGATATTCTATTAAATAAAAGTATAATGTGTAAAAATTTATACAACATACAGCAAAAATAGAATGGAAATCAAAACAAATAATGCCGCTAATTTTTTGTTTTGAAATCGCGATCCGTTAGCCGAAACATGATCAAAATTTTGTTTTAATTCTTTTTTTTAATTTCAATTTTAAGTTCGTTATAAACCTAGTATTTTTAATGGATTTTATCATTTTGGGACCGAAAATAGGTTTGTTATAGGGGTAGTTCGTTATTTTAAAAATCGCAAAGTTCATTTTAACGATGGTATTTTCAATGGAATGGAATTGGGAATCGCCGTGGGTTCGTTATAAGGGAAGGTTCGCTATATCCAGGGTTCGTATTAGCGGGGTTTTACTGTATATATAAACTAGCGGATGTACTCGGCTTCGCCCGGGTTTTACCCGAGTAAAGGTTTGTCTAACGAACATTTGTTGAAACAATTCTCTATAAACTTATTTAAAAAAAGATATATTTTGATAATTTGAAACTCGTAAATTTGAATCTCTCGATAAAGTTAACATTTTTTCCCGGTCCCTGTGTGCCGTGTCATTCTGAATTTTGTCTTTCCTAATTTTCTACATTACAAAATCATCGTTTTATCTAGTGAACATTTTTTCCCGGTCCCTTGAAAAATACTCTATAAGTTGAATAAAATCAATATTAATTGGTTCCCTCGGTAATTGGAAGTTAAAGGAATAGTATCTTGCCTTGGAATTGTATCATTATTCTTGTCTCAAATAAATTGCCGTGTCATTCTGAATTTTGTCTTTCCTAATTTTCTACATTACAAAATCATCATTTTATCTATTCTCCCAATATATATGTTGTAGATAAATGATAAAACTAACTTTGACTTGTGGGCAATTAATAGGTAGAAAATCTTGCTTTTGATAAATAATCTTTAAGATAATAAACTTATAGATAAAAAAACTTTTAACATCATCGCAATGGGGCCGCTGCTTGCAAGTTAAATCTGCAAATAACTCTAAGGATATTCAAGATATTATTTTTCAAAAACCTTCCCGGGATATACCTAATAATATCCCAAAATTTCACGGCGATTGGATGTATGGTTTTTGAATCTATAGAGTACAGACAGACAGACATTCAATTTTATATATATATAAATGAGTGTTGTACATTTCTCAAAAAGTTCTAAAATAAAAATTGTATATAACACATGAAGACATTAAGACACGAATGTATCTTTTCACAAATAAATCAAACTTCTACTGTCCTTACTGCGATGAAAAAATATTTGGAGGGCTTGGCTCATCAGTGGTGAACCCTCCCAGAAGTATCGCCAATTTAATCTAACAGACTGCTTCTTTAGAGCTCTAATACTGTATTGGATCATTCTGTTTATATATGTTACACTGAAGGGTGGAATCTTAGAAATGGTATTTAAGTAAACTATGGACATAAGCTTTTAGGACAGCAAATTTTTATATGTAATTCTACTGTCCTAAAAGCTTATGTCCATAGTTTACTTAAATACCATTTCTAAGATTCCACCCTTCAGTGTAACATATATAAACAGAATGATCCAATACAGTATTAGAGCTCTAAAGAAGAGGTCTGGTAGATTATATTGGTGAAACTGCTGGGAGAGTTCACCACTGATGTGTCAAGCCCTACCAATATTATTTCATCGCAGTAAGGACAGTAGAAGTTTGATTTATTTATGAAAAGAAACATTCGTGTCTTAATGTCTTCATGTGTTATATATAGATGGCGTGTTATTGCTTTGTGTTAAATCTTATATTCCCTAGAGAGATATGATACCAGGATGTATCAGGTGATGGCTGTGTGCAGAGTGGCCGGATTGAAGAAACACTACCTGAGGAACCCTGCAATGACCCACTCCAAGTGGTACACAGAGAAGTGGCGTTCAAGGTGTACGCTGAATACTCCGCAATCCGTGAACACCTGACCCATCCAGCTTTCAGAATCTGTGCCAATCCTGATGAAGCAGATATCTTATGGTATCATTTCCACTTTAAGGAATTCAGGTAACTGATTATGTTTCTTTTTTTTTTTTGTTACTGATGAGCCAAGCCCTCTCATTCAATAACTTATATCATTACAGTAAGGTCTGTAGAGATAATATTTGATTATATTATTGAAAAGAAACATATTGCCAGTAAATTTATTTATTATTATTATTTTATTTTTGCTATTCCTAGTACACATGGTACTGTCAATGATAATCATTTATTTATTTATTTATTTCAACACACAAACGCGATATCCCAGCTAGGGATAATTGCGTCGATTTACATTTTTTAAGCAGCCACAAAATTAAAAAAAAAAAAAAAAAAATGATAATCATGGTGGGTAGAAGTAGGCGACTGCTTTTACTATAAGTACACCACGTGTCTACACATATGAAAGGCAGTTCGACTTTGCACGTAAAAATGTGGCAGAGCCCCGTTTGGTTACTTGCACTCGCTGGTGGGGTTGAACTTTTGCAAGAATCGGAAGCCATTGGAGCATTTTTTTTTTTTTTAACAGAAAAAAAAAACCTGTCCAATGCGGGAATCGAACCCAGGTCGTAGCGGTCGAAAACCAACGGTTTAGACCATCCTTCCACCGACCCCCAGTAAATTTATTTGTTACAGTAAGGTCTGTAGAGATAATATTTGATGATATTATTGAAAAGAAACACATTACCAGTAAATTTATTTGTTACAGTAAGGTCTGTAGAGATAATATTTGATGATATTATTGAAAAGAAACACATTCTCAGTAAATTTATTTGTTACAGTAAAGTCTGTAGAGATAATATTTGATGATATTATTGAAAAGAAACACTTTCCCAGTAAATTTATTTGTTACAGTAAGGTCTGTAGAGATAATATTTTATAATATTATTGAAAAGAAACACATTCTCAGTAAATTTATTTGTTACAGTAAGGTCTGTAGAGATAATATTTGATGATATTATTGAAAAGAAACATATTGCCAGTAAATTTATTTGTTACAGTAAGGTCTGTAGAGATAATATTTGATGATATTATTGAAAAGAAACATATTGCCAGTAAATTTATTTGTTACAGTAAGGTCTGTAGAGATAATATTTGATGATATTATTGAAAAGAAACACATTGCCAGTAAATTTATTTGTTACAGTAAGGTCTGTAGAGATAATATTTGATGATATTATTGAAAAGAAACACATTGCCAGTAAATTTATTTGTTACAGTAAGGTCTGTATAGATAATATTTGATGATATTATTGAAAAGAAACATATTGCCAGTAAATTTATTTGTTACAGTAAGGTCTAGGAGATAATATTTGATGATATTATTGAAAAGAAACACATTCCCAGTAAATTTATTTGTTACAGTAAGGTCTGTATAGATAATATTTGATGATATTATTGAAAAGAAACACATTCCCAGTAAATTTATTTGTTACAGTAAGGTCTGTAGAGATAATATTTGATGATATTATTGAAAAGAAACACATTGCCAGTAAATTTATTTGTTACAGTAAGGTCTGTAGAGATAATATTTGATGATATTATTGAAAAGAAACATATTGCCAGTAATGATAAAGTAATAAAGTACCATTTGGATCATAGATTATAGATACAATAAACTTCTTAGGTCTACTCACTATGATTATCAACGCTTGTTCGGCGGTACATATACTAAAATTGGAACGATACAGAGAAGATTAGCATGGCCCCTGCGCAAGGATGACACGCAAAATCGTGAAGCGTTCCATATGATTATCATGGCCTATACCAGGTGTTCTAGTTATAATAATATACAATTTCTATTTCAAAGGATTCTATCTTCCAATATTGACTAATGTCACAATGTCCTGGTGTGTCCAGACAACTGAGTATCAACCATTCCCACAAGCTCATTAACCAGTTCCCATTTGAGCATGTACTGACAGTGAAAGACCTTCTGGCCGTGATATGTCGACGATGCTGCGATAGAAGCCATACAGTGGATCCTGACAGCCTGGCTACTCTGCCACCATGGCTACCCACCACGTATAACCTCACCACGGAGGAACTACCGCGGTTTGTCGCCTACTTCCAGCAGAGGGCTAAAAGGTCAGTACTACGGGTAATCTACAATCTACAACTTGAATCTTGTTGTAAAGATTACACAAATCCTATCAGTCCTTACTTCTCCAGCTGTTTATAGACAGTGTTGTTGTTGTTTCTTATCCCCTTGTGTAAAGATTACACCAATTCCATGAGTTCATGCTCCTCCAGCTGTTTATAGACAGTGTTGTTGTTGTTTTTTCTTATCCCCTTGTGTAAAGATTACACCAATTCCATGAGTCCATGCTCCTCCAGCTGTTTATAGACAGTGTTGTTGTTGTTTTTTCTTATCCCCTTGTGTAAAGATTACACCAATTCCATGAGTCCATGCTCCTCCAGCTGTTTATTGACAGTGTTGTTGTTGTTTTTTCTTATCCCCTTGTGTAAAGATTACACCAATTCCATGAGTCCATGCTCCTCCAGCTGTTTATAGACAGTGTTGTTGTTGTTTTTTCTTATCCCCTTGTGTAAAAATTACACCAATTCCATGAGTCCATGCTCCTCCAGCTGTTTATAGACAGTGTTGTTGTTGTTTCTTATCCCCTTGTGTAAAGATTACACCAATTCCATGAGTCCATGCTCCTCCAGCTGTTTATAGACAGTGTTGTTGTTGGTTCTTATCCCCTTGTGTAAAGATTACACCAATTCCATGAGTCCATGCTCCTCCAGCTGTTTATAGACAGTGTTGTTGTTGTTTCTTATCCCCTTGTGTAAAGATTACACCAATTCCATAAGTCCATGCTCCTCCAGCTGTTTATAGACAGTGTTGTTGTTGTTTCTTATCTCCTTGTGTAAAGATTACACCAATTCCACGAGTCCATGCTCCTCCAGCTGTTTATAGACAGTGTTGTTGTTGTTTCTTATCCCCTTGTGTAAAGATTACACCAATTCCATGAGTCCATGCTCCTCCAGCTGTTTATTGACAGTGTTGTTGTTGTTTCTTATCCCCTTGTGTAAAGATTACACCAATTCCATGAGTCCATGCTCCTCCAGCTGTTTATTGACAGTGTTGTTGTTGTTTCTTATCCCCTTGTGTAAAGATTACACCAATTCCATGAGTCCATGCTCCTCCAGCTGTTTATAGACAGTGTTGTTGTTGTTTCTTATCCCCTTGTGTAAAGATTACACCAATTCCATGAGTCCATGCTCCTCCAGCTGTTTATAGACAGTGTTGTTTCTTATACCTCTGGAAACTGTGTTTGTTCACACAGAGGACTGGACAACCTATGGATTGTGAAGCCATGGAAC
Source organism: Cordylochernes scorpioides (assembly GCA_030710605.1). NCBI lineage: Eukaryota > Metazoa > Arthropoda > Arachnida > Pseudoscorpiones > Chernetidae > Cordylochernes > Cordylochernes scorpioides. Next base: position 44,303,587 of record CP092870.1, on the reverse strand, counting down.
TTGGCCCGTAGCCTGGACACCACTATAACAGATAACCTCAGCCATATCATCAGATTACGAGCCACTGGACCCAAGGTATAATGGCTTCTCCCTACATTTGTCTGTGTTCAACCCTGGCTAAAACACTTTACTGTATGAAAATTCGAAACTATTTTATACACTTAAGATTCTTTTTGAAATTAAACAATTTCTACTGGCCTTACTGCAATGGAAAAATTAATGGGAGGGCCTGGCTAATCAGTGGTGAACCCTCCCAGTGGTTTTGCCAGTTTAATCTACCATACTGCTGTTATATTGCATTTTTCGGTTTTCCTTTGTGTGGATATATTGTTTTATTTATTTATTATTATTATTTTTTTTTGGCTAGTACACATGGTACATGCCATGATAATCATGGTGGGTAGAAGTAGACGACTGCTGCTTATACTGTAAGTACACCACATGTCTACACATGTGAAAATCAGTTCGACTTTACACTTACAAATATACTAGAGCCCCATTTGGTAACTTGCACTCACTGATGGGTTGGACTTTTGCAAGAATCAGTGGCCATTGGAGTATTTTTTATATATTTTTTTAATTTAGAAAAAAGTGTCCAATGCGGGATTCAATCCCAGGTCGTAGAGGTTGAAAACCAACGGTTTAGACCATCCTTCCACCGACCCATTCTTATATTACAACATATTAATGCATATAGTCTCCATCTTCTTCTTTCTTATCTCCACTCAATCACACTAAGGTAACAAGCTTGTAAAGCTTGTTGATGGTGTCTGCTGGGGAAGAGTAGAGCTCATCAATGGATGAGTCAATACAGTCAATAATGTCTTCTTCTTTCTTATCTCCACTCAATCACACTAAGGTATCAAGCTTGTAAAGCTTGTTGATGGTGTCTGCCGGGGAAGAGTAGAGCTCATCAATGGATGAGTCAATACAGTCAATAATGTCCTCTTCTTTCTTATCTCCACTCAATCACACTAAGGTATCAAGCTTGTAAAGCTTGTTGATGGTGTCTGCCGGGGAAGAGTAGAGCTCATCAATGGATGAGTCAATACAGTCAATAATGTCTTCTTCTTTCTTATCTCCACTCAATCACACTAAGGTATCAAGCTTGTAAAGCTTGTTGATGGTGTCTGCTGGGGAAGAGTAGAGCTCATCAATGGATGAGTCAATACAGTCAATAATGTAATTTTCTTCTTTCTTATCTCCACTCAATCACACTAAGGTATCAACTCTGTAGAGCTTGTTGATGGTGTCTGCCGGGGAAGAGTAGAGCTCATCAATGGATGAGTCAATACAGTCAATAATGTATTTTTATTTTTTCTTATCTCCACTCAATCACACTAAGGTATCAAGCTTGTAAAGCTTGTTGATGGTGTCTGCCGGGGAAGAGTAGAGCTCATCAATGGATGAGTCAATACAGTCAATAATGTAGTTTGGGGTTACAGGTTGACACTTTGTACATAGTGGGAAAACCTTGCAACCATTCTGTCATTGTCCATAGAAGACTTAAGTCTGGAAATCAAAGCTGTTGTTCTCTTGGGAGGACAGAATTGTCCCTCCTGCTCTGTACCAGTCATGTGTAGCATTAGATATCCATTCCTGCAGGCATTGGGTTTTGATGGTACGGAGGAGGTCTCTTTCCTCTAGTTGGGTGGTAGATTCCCTGGCTTCAGGTAGGCCAAGAGACTTTGCCAGAGAGTCTGCCAGCTCATTACCATGAATTCCAACGTGAGCTGGAAGCCATATATATATCTCCATGACCTTGTATAATGATACATGTGATGATAAATATCAAACCAACTACAGAGGTGTGGTGTACAGATTGCCTGTAAGTACATCTCTGATCCAGTCCTCTACTCCAGGCCTGAAGTGGGACCCGTCAAATTTGACATCCGCTATATCCTGCTGGTACGGAGCCTGGCACCACTGGAAGCTTATATCTACTCTCGCTTCTGGCTTAGATTTGCTAACAAGTGAGTTGTTGTTTCTTTATAAAACTTCATTTGTTAAACAACAAGGTAACAGAACCATAATTGTGTTTATAATCTATAATTGTACCTTATCACAACATCATTTGTTCTTTTTTTGTTCAATTTAATCCATAAATACAGTTTGTTGTGATCTTTCTTTTTTATATAATGTCAAAATTTGGTAGTACACATGTTACAGGCCATGATAATCCTGGTGGGTAGTTAGCGACTGCTTTTACTGTAAGTACACCACATGTCTACACATGTGAAAACCAGTTCAACGTTTGTGTACTTACAAATATAATTCAAATATGACAAAAACATACCTTTGATAAAGTCTTGTATTGGAACAATTATATTATAATACATTAACACGCCATCTGTTATCAAAATTCAAAACTATTATAGACGCATATGATTCTTTTAATAATTAAACAATTCCTACTGTCCTTACTGTAATGGAGAAATTAATGGGAGGGCCTGGCTCATCAGTGGTGAACCCTCCCAGCAGTTTCGCCAGTTTAATCTACCATGCCGCTGTTATATTGCAAAATATATTTATAATTATATGTAATTCTACTGTCCTCAAAGCTTATGTCCATAGTTCATCTAAAATACCCATTCCAAGAGTCTAGCATCAGTATCACTATAAAAGGAAGATTGAAAAATACAATATAACAGCGGTATGGTAGATTAAACTGGCGAAACCGCTGGGAGGGTTCACCACTGATGAGCCAGGCCCTCCCATTAATTTTTCATTACAGTAAGGGCAGTAGAAATTGTTTTAATTTTAAAAGAATCATATGCGTTTATAATAGTTTCAAATTTTGAAAAAGTCTTGTATTAAATAAAATCCTTCAGTATTTTGACAAAGGAATCAACTATCTTATAGAGGTTTCTACAAGTTTTCTATCTACTACTTAATTATAAAAAACATGTAAAATGAAAGGATTTAAAAGCACAAATGTTTCTTTTATACATAATACAAACTTCTACTCTCCTTACTGCGATGAAAAAATATATTGGGAGGGCTTGGCTCATCAGTGGTGAACCCTCCCAGCGGTTTCACCAATTTAATCTACCAGACCGCTTCTTTAGAGTTCTAATACTGTATTGGATCATTCTGTTTATATATGTTACACTGAAGGATGGAATCTTAGAAATGGTATTTAAGTAAACTATGGACATAAGCTTTTAAGACAGTAGAATTACGTTTAAATATTTGTATCGAGTAATGTTCTTCCACAAACAATAAAGACAAGGTCAGTTAGTCAGTTAAATTCTTTCATTTTATATGTATAGATGGCGCGTTATTGCCTTGTGTTAATATATGCCATAACAAACATGTGTTTGTGTGTTAGGCCATTTGCCCTGGACAATTTAGGTGACTACCAGCAACATTTTACAGTAATGAACTACAATGATGCCCCACTACAGCAGGTAGACCCTTCACATTCCTCTACCATATCTACATACATCACATGTGTACTGTGCTGTAGATGTTCTGTGATGATTTTATCAACAACTTTGAGAAACAATATCCCGGCTACCAATGGCAAGACATCCAGGTATCTCCCAATATTTCACTAACAATATATAACCCAATAATTAAAAAGACATATAATGGATCAAAATATCATTTATTTTACCAATATTTCAGTTAGTTAATATATAAGTGTATCACAAGGGAAATTTACAGAGTAACAAAATATAAACATAGAAAAAACACCACTATGTTAATAAAATAATACTTTGTTACAATATAATAAAAAAATGAAAATAAATTAATTTTTTTTTTTTTCATTTTTTCATATGTTGAGCTATTTTACGCAAGTTTAGCCTTAAATACCAACTTCTCTTCAGAGGTAACCAAGGAAAATATATTCTGTATGCAGACTGAGATTCTGGCAGTCTTCCGTCAGGTGTTTGAAGCGGCCATGTTGAAAAAACCTCCGTCCGGACCTTATCCCTGTCTACAGTCCAGAGCCATGTACGCAGCTGACCTCATGTTACAGTGGGACCGTACTGGTGAGTGGCTATTGTACATGTCTGTGAGGTATACTCATGGGGAGACAAAACTTAAGGAAGTTGTACCTTTTAGCATGTATATCGGGATTGAGACAATAACTCTGAAAGATATTACAGTGACCTTTATTGAAGACACACGAGATAACCAATATACACTCATGGACAACACTTAAGGAAGTTGTACCTTTTAGCATGTATATCGGGATTGAGACAATAACTCTGAAAGATATTACAGTGACCTTTATTGAAGACACACGAGATAACCAATATACACTCATGGACAACACTTAAGGAAGTTGTACCTTTTAGCATGTATATCGGGATTGAGACAATAACTCTGAAAGATATTACAGTGACCTTTATTGAAGACACACGAGATAACCAATATACACTCATGGACAACACTTAAGGAAGTTGTACCTTTTAGCATGTATATCGGGATTGAGACAATAACTCTGAAAGATATTACAGTGACCTTTATTGAAGACACACGAGATAACCAATATACACTCATGGACAACACTTAAGGAAGTTGTACCTTTTAGCATGTATATCGGGATTGAGACAATAACTCTGAAAGATATTACAGTGACCTTTATTGAAGACACACGAGATAACCAATATACACTCATGGACAACACTTAAGGAAGTTGTACCTTTTAGGATGTATATCGGGATTGAGACAATAACTCTGAAAGATATTACAGTGACCTTTATTGAAGACACACGAGATAACCAATATACACTCATGGACAACACTTAAGGAAGTTGTACCTTTTAGCATATATATCGGGATTGAGACAATAACTCTGAAAGATATTACAGTGACCTTTATTGAAGACACACGAGATAACCAATATACACTCATGGACAACACTTAAGGAAGTTGTACCTTTTAGCATGTATATCGGGATTGAGACAATAACTCTGAAAGATATTACAGTGACCTTTATTGAAGACACACGAGATAACCAATATACACTCATGTATAACACTTAAGGAAGTTGTACCTTTTAGCATGTATATCGGGATTGAGACAATAACTCTGAAAGATATTACAGTGACCTTTATTGAAGACACACGAGATAACCAATATACACTCATGGACAATACTTAAGGAAGTTGTACCTTTTAGCATGTATATCGGGATTGAGACAATAACTCTGAAAGATATTACAGTGACCTTTATTGAAGACACATGAGATAACCAATATACACTCATGGACAACACTTAAGGAAGTTGTACCTTTTAGCATGTATATCGGGATTGAGACAATAACTCTGAAAGATATTACAGTGACCTTTATTGAAGACACACGAGATAACCAATATACACTCATGGACAGAACTTAAGGAAGTTGTACCTTTTAGCATGTATATCGGGATTGAGACAATAACTCTGAAAGATATCACAGTGACCTTTATTGAAGACACATGAGATAACCAATATACACTCATGGACAATACTTAAGGAAGTTGTACCTTTTAGCATGTATATCGGGATTGAGACAATAACTCTGAAAGATATTACAGTGACCTTTATTGAAGACACATGAGATAACCAATATACACTCATGGACAACACTTAAGGAAGTTGTACCTTTTAGCATGTATATCGGGATTGAGACAATAACTCTGAAAGATATTACAGTGACCTTTATTGAAGACACACGAGATAACCAATATACACTCATGGACAGAACTTAAGGAAGTTGTACCTTTTAGCATGTATATCGGGATTGAGACAATAACTCTGAAAGATATTACAGTGACCTTTATTGAAGACACACGAGATAACCAATATACACTCATGGACAATACTTAAGGAAGTTGTACCTTTTAGCATGTATATCGGGATTGAGACAATAACTCTGAAAGATATTACAGTGACCTTTATTGAAGACACACGAGATAACCAATATACACTCATAGACAATACTTAAGGAAGTTGTACCTTTTAGCATGTATATCGGGATTGAGACAATAACTCTGAAAGATATTACAGTGACCTTTATTGAAGACACACGAGATAACCAATATACACTCATAGACAATACTTAAGGAAGTTGTACCTTTTAGCATGTATATCAGGATTGAGACAATAACTCTGAAAGATATTACAGTGACCTTTATTGAAGACACACGAGATAACCAATATACACCCCTAGACAAAACTTAAGGAAGTTGTACCTTTTAGCATGTATATCGGGATTGAGACAATAACTCTGAAAGATATTACAGTGACCTTTAATGAAGACACACGAGATAACCAATATACACTCATAGACAATACTTAAGGAAGTTGTACCTTTTAGCATGTATATCGGGATTGAGAAATAACTCTGAAAGATATTACAGTGACCTTTATTGAAGACACACGAGATAACCAATATACACTCATGGACAATACTTAAGGAAGTTGTACCTTTTAGCATGTATATCGGGATTGAGACAATAACTCTGAAAGATATTACAGTGACCTTTATTGAAGACACACGAGATAACCAATATACACTCATAGACAATACTTAAGGAAGTTGTACCTTTTAGCATGTATATCGGGATTGAGACAATAACTCTGAAAGATATTACAGTGACCTTTATTGAAGACACACGAGATAACCAATATACACTCATAGACAATACTTAAGGAAGTTGTACCTTTTAGCATGTATATCGGGATTGAGACAATAACTCTGAAAGATATTACAGTGACCTTTATTGAAGACACACGAGATAACCAATATACACTCATGAACAATACTTAAGGAATTTGTAATTTTAGCATGTATATCGGGATTGAGACAATAACTCTGAAAGATATAACAGTGACCTTTATTGAAGACACACGAGATAACCAATATACACTCATAGACAATACTTAAGGAAGTTGTACCTTTTAGCATGTATATCGGGATTGAGACAATAACTCTGAAAGATATTACAGTGACCTTTATTGAAGACACACAAGATAACCAATATACACTCATAGACAATACTTAAGGAAGTCGTACCTTTTAGCATGTATATCGGGATTGAGACAATAACTCTGAAAGATATTACAGTGACCTTTATTGAAGACACACGAGATAACCAATATACACTCATGGACAACACTTAAGGAAGTTGTACCTTTTAGCATGTATATCGGGATTGAGACAATAACTCTGAAAGATATTACAGTGACCTTTATTGAAGACACACGAGATAACCAATATACACTCATGGACAAAACTTAAGGAAGTTGTACCTTTTAGCATGTATATCGGGATTGAGACAATAACTCTGAAAGATATTACAGTGACCTTTATTGAAGACACACGAGATAACCAATATACACTCATGGACAAAACTTAAGGAAGTTGTACCTTTTAGCATATATATCGGGATTGAGACAATAACTCTGAAAGATATTACAGTGACCTTTATTGAAGACACACGAGATAACCAATATACACTCATGGACAACACTTAAGGAAGTTGTACCTTTTAGCATATATATCGGGATTGAGACAATAACTCTGAAAGATATTACAGTGACCTTTATTGAAGACACACGAGATAACCAATATACACTCATGGACAACACTTAAGGAAGTTGTACCTTTTAGCATGTATATCGGGATTGAGACAATAACTCTGAAAGATATTACAGTGACCTTTATTGAAGACACACGAGATAACCAATATACACTCATGGACAACACTTAAGGAAGTTGTACCTTTTAGCATGTATATCGGGATTGAGACAATAACTCTGAAAGATATTACAGTGACCTTTATTGAAGACACACGAGATAACCAATATACACTCATGGACAATACTTAAGGAAGTTGTACCTTTTAGCATGTATATCGGGATTGAGACAATAACTCTGAAAGATATTACAGTGACCTTTATTGAAGACACACGAGATAACCAATATACACTCATGGACAAAACTTAAGGAAGTTGTACCTTTTAGCATGTATATCGGGATTGAGACAATAACTCTGAAAGATATTACAGTGACCTTTATTGAAGACACACGAGATAACCAATATACACTCATGGACAGAACTTAAGGAAGTTGTACCTTTTAGCATGTATATCGGGATTGAGACAATAACTCTGAAAGATATTACAGTGACCTTTATTGAAGACACACGAGATAACCAATATACACTCATGGACAATACTTAAGGAAGTTGTACCTTTTAGCATGTATATCGGGATTGAGACAATAACTCTGAAAGATATTACAGTGACCTTTATTGAAGACACACGAGATAACCAATATACACTCATGGACAACACTTAAGGAAGTTGTACCTTTTAGCATGTATATCGGGATTGAGACAATAACTCTGAAAGATATTACAGTGACCTTTATTGAAGACACACGAGATAACCAATATACACTCATGGACAGAACTTAAGGAAGTTGTACCTTTTAGCATGTATATCGGGATTGAGACAATAACTCTGAAAGATATTACAGTGACCTTTATTGAAGACACACGAGATAACCAATATACACTCATGGACAATACTTAAGGAAGTTGTACCTTTTAGCATGTATATCGGGATTGAGACAATAACTCTGAAAGATATTACAGTGACCTTTATTGAAGACACACGAGATAACCAATATACACTCATAGACAATACTTAAGGAAGTTGTACCTTTTAGCATGTATATCGGGATTGAGACAATAACTCTGAAAGATATTACAGTGACCTTTATTGAAGACACACGAGATAACCAATATACACTCATAGACAATACTTAAGGAAGTTGTACCTTTTAGCATGTATATCAGGATTGAGACAATAACTCTGAAAGATATTACAGTGACCTTTATTGAAGACACACGAGATAACCAATATACACTCATAGACAATACTTAAGGAAGTTGTACCTTTTAGCATGTATATCGGGATTGAGACAATAACTCTGAAAGATATTACAGTGACCTTTATTGAAGACACACGAGATAACCAATATACACTCATAGACAATACTTAAGGAAGTTGTACCTTTTAGCATGTATATCGGGATTGAGACAATAACTCTGAAAGATATTACAGTGACCTTTATTGAAGACACACGAGATAA